>VNJW01004956.1:0-39558 GCA_008042615.1 Drosophila auraria | reverse complement strand
GAATTTGATAGTGCTGCTGGCCAAATACTGCTGCTGGCTAGATTTAAAATTTAAATCAATAATTCACTATGTATATGCCTATCCCAATATTATATTTTAATGGACTTATTTATTTATATGGATTTTTAAATAATAATTTCAATATATATTAATGCATTAATTAATTGTATTAGTATATTAGTATATATAAGTAAGTTAGAATATTAGTAAATTAGTATATATATTAACTTATTAGTATTGTTAGTAATCTCTAAAATAAATATATATTTTCTACCTATTATTTTTCTATGAGTAATATTTTCGGTACCCTTGGGAAACTGGTTTCAGTTACCTCTGAAAGGACTCTTTTTTTATTACCTTTCACTTGTGCAGGTCAGAGTAACAGGTCAAAGGATGCTGTTTTTTTTGTGTGTTCTGTTTATTGTTGTTGTGTTTTTTCTGTAACGGCTGTATGTACAGTCGATACCGTATATATAGGCTACTGACTGCAAAGTTATGGAATGCATAACGGGGCTGTGTTCTGTGTTTGCTCCCCGGAGTCCCCCGATTCCCCCTATGTATTTGCACTTTTGTGTATCTGCCGGATCCGACAGCGCCTGAATGTGCTCACTTCTTGTTGCCCTGCTGGCTTGCCCTTCAAGTATTTACGCCTTTATTTATTTAACATTTCAATTGCATATTTTCGCACAAAAGCGCGTGCCAAATGGGGAGCGATCCCGATGACGATGGGCGTTCCCCAAGCAATGCAATGTCCATGCCCAGCATCCTTCAAAAGGGTTAATGCGAATGCCTGTGGCGGCTTTGGCCCACACAAAATTTCTAGAGGTCCGGCACGTTTTCCAGGGGCGTGACCCATGCAAAATTTTACCAGAGTCAGTGTCATTGCTCTGGCTTCCAAAGTTTTCCAGGAAGAGAGAGAGGGGTTTCACATCTCATAAGCAAATGGGAAAGTAAATATTAAAGGTGGATAAACATGTTGTTAAAAATAAAGATTTTGAGGATTGAATAAGAGTTGAAAAGAGGATATCAATAAAAAATAAAGTAAAAAGGGATTTTTGACAACATCCTTACGGAATTTTGTCGATTTTTGGAAGCTTATGGGTACTTTCAATATTTAATTTAATGAGTAACCATATTTATTAGAAATGTAATGATATTTTCAACCCAAAATTATTAAAGAATACATTAAAATACATTAGAGTATCAAAAATAATACCTTATAATTGGGAAAAATCAAAGATTCCCATGGAATATATTTATAAACCCCCTCGAGATCCCAAAAAATAGTCCTTCCAACCAAAACCCTCTCTAAAAGAAATTGCATCACTCATACTTCCTCGACTCTAAGGCTTAGAAAAGCGAGTTCAATATTCATCGAGTAACTCTCATAAAAAATACCTCTATGCAACTGACAGATTGATGGGACTTGTCTAACAGGCATACCTCATATTCTCATAGTGTATGCTCAACACTTTCGTTTTTCTTTAAACACTCCCCAACCCCTGTGCCATACAACACCATCATCGTCATCATCATTATCGGCATCTCATAGCTATTTCCACTGGCGCCCGAAAGTATGCCATACAAAGGCGACATTTTTCCTCGAGTGCTAACCGCTTTTAGTTTCGATTCTTTATTTTCGGGGGGCGCTCTTTTGGGGCTGCTGCTGCTGGTGACATCGATTGTTATTGTTGGGCAAACAATGGGAAACATCGCGTACGTCTGCACGTCACTCGAGATAAGTCGGCGGCGGCGGCGGCGGCGGCTTCGATGATGCCAAGATTGATGGTTGCCCCCCAAATGATACCTGATTGAGTGTGCGGCCGAGTGTTTGCCTTGGCATATTCAATATTGTTGGGGACTCTCAGGACTCGTACCTCTTAAGTGTCATTTTGTGTTCTCGACACGCATTTTATAGCAGACTCGCAAAGTTTTCGGGAGGCTTCCTTCGAGATGCCGCTGACACTGAGTGAGATAAATGGTGACAAGTTTGTAGGCCAATTTGCGAACTAAACCGTCTAGCAGGCGCCACACACACTCGGGCCGGGCCATAACCAATCCATCCATTCAGCCAGCTAGGTCTAGCTCCTCAATCCCGGCCGATAGTCTCACACAATTAGGTCCGCGGGGCCCGAAATAAAATGCAGTTTGCTGCAATTTTGCTCGCAAGTTGCATTTCAAATTCAGAAACTCTGAATTAATGCTATATTTTAGTAGAATTCCATTTGTTTGAGAAAGATATAGGAGGAAGTGGGTAGAAATGAGAAAATAAATGGATAGTATTTTTTGAAATAATGCAAAACAAGGAGAATATGAATAAAGAAAAGCTACTTAACTTATGTGAGAGAGGAAGTATGCCAAGTGACTAGATTTGTGTAAAAATATTAAATATTGTTTACAAAATATGTTTTAGTTATTGCTATGACTGTAAAAATAGCTATTTAACTCTAAGAAATGGTTAGATTTAGCCTTAAAGGTATAAATTGACCGCACTGGTGCCTTGTTTACACTCTACGCATATTGTGCGTGTGCCGGCAGAGGCTGGGCCGAGAAATTCGGTTACTTCCGAGTCAGGGCTTTGGGCACCACTGCTCTTCTATATTTATTCCATCTTTCACAAGCATCTTGGCACTTAATAAGGCTTTTAACTTTTGCTTGCAGCTTAGTTTTATATTCCCTTTCCCGTGCATAGTTCAAAATTTACTTAAATTTCTCCCAGTGCACCTATAGACTCCTAACGGTTGTTCTCGCTGCCTGGCTTTGCCTTAACTTTGGCTCACAGCGCTTGTCGTAATTTTCGCGCCATCAATTTGGGAATTACTTGTAGCGCTATAGAACTCCAGCGCTGAGCGCTGAGCGAATTACATGCTTCATTTGGCCTTCGCCGCCGCCGATTGAAGATGGCAAACTCTGGATTTGCTCGTTCTCTCTTTCGGATCCATCCAGGTGGCGAATGATGATGGGGGCCCCAGCAGCCTCGCAGCCATGGAATGCAGCTGCGATTTTAGCATAAGTAGCGCAAATGGTATGCATTTCGAGCTAAGAGCGCTCGATGGAACGCCCCGACAATCGCTGGAGCGACGCAATTACGGATAAATGGAAGCTGGCTCTTACTCTTCCACTTAACGCTTGTTATGCCAGGGCCTTAACAAAGTGTTGATTCCGGCGCTGCAAATTAGATAACTGGCGGGAGTGTGGAAAGGCAACTATCTTATTATATAAGTTGATTAGCCACAGGAAATATTTCAAGTCAATGATACACTTGTCCCGGCCTTGGGTAATATAATTGAGATAATGGTTATGCAGATCGGTGCAGACTGTTCTGATAAAGTTTTTAAACATTGTTTATTATAATAATAGGAATACAAATAATAATTGATTCAATTTATCCTATATTCTTACATATTTAACGTTCCTTCCTTTCCATTTTAAGATTTTAAGGCCAATATTAAATGCACTTTGCTTTGTTAAGGCTTAAGACTCTTTGCTTGAACCACTACCAGTTCGATTTAAACTTTAAGAGGGTAAACTGGCTTTTCGATTGCAACTTATAAGATTTCGCTGGCAAAATCTTGGCCTTACCCCTGCGATTAATCCACCCTTAGGCAGAAAAACACCAAGTCACAATTCCACTTTCGCAAGAAAAACCCCAAGCAGTCCCAACTACCGGGAAGAAACCAGTCCTGGCCGCAATTTATGCCTCGAAAAAAAGCTCCTTGAAGCGGGGACATGCAACCCTCTTACCTCTTAGCCCTGTCCCTGCCCCTGCCGTGGAATAAAAAGGATAAAACTGAAGCAGCAAACTGCATTCATCTGCTCACAATGCTCGCTACCTACAGAAGGACAAACACACAAACGATGGCGTGCCTCTCGGGATTCCAAATGGCAAAGGGAGAGCGTTGAGGGCCTGGATACTTGGCGTGTACTTTGTGCCACGACTACTTTTTACTTTTCTTTAACATTATTTTGCACTTTTCAATTAAAAAAAAAGAGTGTGCACCCCACGCAGCCGGGGATCGAGGGATCCCCAGAACCCAGCACCAGTTCCGCTACCTCATCAGACACAAGCCAACAAACTACGGCCATGGCAAAGGGCAAAAGTAACCCCAAAAGCAGGGCTGCGAGAAAAGGGGTTGTGTAGGGGGGGACAGCGAGGGGCAGCAGCAGGACCAGCTGCCATAATTATAATTTCTTAATGCAAATAAAAACTCGCCGTGCTGATTTTTCGCTTTTGTAGAGAACCACAATTTAAACATTATGGACTTTTACTTGGACGCTTCGTGTTCTCTCTCTCCCATTTGTGGGAATGCCCTATAATATATAGAAGGTCCTTGGGATTGAGTTACTGGGTTTAGATGCAGTCTGTATTTGGTTAATTAATTATAGTGGATTATGGTAGCAACAAATGAGAGATACCCATAGAAACCCTGTTCTGCCTTTACTCTAATTTAAGGAAGAACAAGCAAGTAAGTATTTAATATGTCCAAAAAAATTATATAAATTATAAAATATAAACAGATAAAAAGAAAAAACCTTATATTTTTCTCTTAATGTATTTTCCTTAATATCCTAAGAAATATTTCACATAACAATGTGAATTCCAGCCAAGAGGGTGTACAGCTTTCAACTTATCGTCCTTCAATCTCCCGGTTGTTTTTCTTTTTCTTGCGCATTGCCAAGAAAGAAGTGCAAAAAGGGTTAAAATGGGAATTTGCTGCTGTTCCCTGGTTAAGCTCCCTGGGTCCTGCTCCGGCTCCCGTTTCTGTTTCTGGTCCTGGCACGCCCCACTCGGACGCCCACCGCTGTTGACCATTGTGGCCATTGCAGTGCCAACAAACATGCATAGTTAATGAGTGAAATAAAAAGCTCTGGCCCCTGCCCCACAAACACACACATCCCAGCAGCACACACCCAGCAGCACACCCATCCCCACACACCATTCGTACATATTTAAGGGCCTGGCTTTTCAGCGGCGTGCGCAATGAGCTTACGTGGCGTATAATTAATATTAAATGTTATACTTATAAATTAAATAAAATGGCGCAACTGAAGCTGCCTGGCTGCTCCTTCTTTCAGCCGCACGATTGATGACCTGGCCGTCAAGCAGGCAGCACAAATACATGCTCCACATATAGGACATTATGTACACAGGATATACTTTAAGAAAATATATATTGGAGAAGAGCACAGAAATGGCAAGAAAATATGGTGGGGAAAAATAATTATTCAGACAAAATAGTAAAGGGATATTTTCTGTAGGAAATTAAATACAATATTAAGAAAAGAAAATAGAAACCAATATAAAACTAAGAATTAAAGCTTAAAAAATTTTATATTTATATTACAATCATTACTTTAAATACAAAGATAACTTCTTATAGAAATAGTTACTAATAAATGAGCCTCTCCATACATAAATAAAATATTAATAAATATATATAAATTCCTTGCAATTACCTAAATATTATTTCAAGTGCATCTAGAACGTTTCTGTGTTTGTGGGTCTTACTATATCCTCGGGTTATAAATGTGTGTTTGCCAAGTTTGACTCGACTTGCTACTTGCGCCACTTCCGCTGTGCGGAAAAATGCTTTTGATTTGATTTTCACCAAATGTCAACTTGACGTCACGTCGTCTAGGGCCAACAGCGAGGGGCGGGGGCGGCATTGTTGGGAGAAAAGCGGAAAAGCGGGAAAGCGGACGTCGTCGTTGTCGCCGCCTTTGTTGTGCCGATTCAACTGCATGATTTATTGTTTTGATGAAATTGCGTGTAAACAATTTAGTGGCTGGTTGGCGCCCAAGAAAACCCCCGAAGAAAACTCCACCCTGCGCTTTAAGTTTATGAACTTTTGAAAGACTTGATTTGAGGTTAAATATGGCGATATTTCATGGCTATCAACAATCCCTGAAAGTTGCATAGTTTCGAGTTCTTTGCGAGTTGTGGTTGAGATTTTAGCGGAAATAATGGCAAACTGATGGAATATTAGTGGGATGATGGATGATAATCTTTAAAGCTCGATGGCTGCATCAAGGGATTTATTGTTATATTTTTAAAGATGGTTTTCTGGGTTCCTAATGGAATGAATTCTATGTTAATTAAAAGAAAAATCCATAACTATTTTAGATGCCAGAGAAATTTCTAGGGTTTTAAAATCACTTTGAACGGTGTCTAAAAGTATGCAAAAAATGTTTAAGGTTTTAAGTTCAGTAAAAATAGGTTTATTTTTACAATAAAACATTCTGTAGCATCCTTGTTGGCATCTTTTTAAGTGATTTCAAAACGCTAGTGGTTTCTGTAGCACCCCGGCATACCTATAACCTCTTTCTAGTAACTTTGAACTTTTTAATAGAGGAAATTCCAATATTTTATTCCCTTTTTAAAAACCCTGGTTAAATGGAATGTTGGCAACCGCTTTCTATCCGAACTTTTGGCCATGTAAATGAACCGCAATCGTTGTAAATATGGAGATGCCATTCCGGAACGGCAGCCACAAAACCCACAAAGATGTCAAGGGAGATGCAGTCAGACCACACGAACTCCCCCAAATCCGTATCCGTTTCAGTGTCCCTGTATCCGAATCCGAATCCTCCTGTATATAGTTATGGAGGACAGTTAAGGCTGCCAGTTCACCGCAAAACTGGAGGCAGCATCGCATCCAATTGCGAGTGCCAATAAATATGCCATAACAATAAGTAAGGCGAGCTAATATCCGATTACTCTGCCCCGCAAATGTGGCGTGAAAAGCGCCAAGCCAATACAAGGATACTGCCAGCTACTAAACCCTCCCGAAAGCCCCATCTCTATGTGGCATCAGGACATGAAACAAACGCATAAGTAAATACCAGAAACGAGTGACTTTCAATATCCTCACAGGCTTATTGCTTACAGCAAATTTCACGCCAGCAGACAGACAAATACGAGAAGCTGCGAATGCATTTACACATTTGCAAACAAACACAGAGACAGTTGCCAACATGCAACATACAAATATGCGTGCTGGGGCTTTTCCACCCATTTTCCCGAAGCATGGAGCTCGGAGCACGGAGCTTGCTGGATTCGGAGCTGGACTGGGATTGGGTTCGCAGCCAGTCATGTCTGAGTGCGTTTCCTCCGACGCATTTACGTTTATTGCATTTGTAAATTATTCACACAAGGATATTAAATGCAAATTGTGAAATAGACGACACACTCGTGCTCCACAGATACAATATCCTTTGGATGCGAAGCGACAGCGAGCGTCCCTGTCCCTGCCACCAACATGAGGCACCGAAAGAAAATTTGGGGAATCCAAGCTGAAAATTATATTGGAAATTATTCTATGCCAAGTTAGGTTCTAAGGAGTATCTCTTTATTTCTCCCAGTGCCCTGGCGAATTACTCAACTCCTGCATATGATTGTCACATGCAAAATGTGAATGGAGTTTCTCGTTTTTCGATCCCTGCCTCGGGTTCTTGTTCTCCCATTTGATTTCCTTGAATGCCATTTGCCGGAAGGACCTCTGGCCCCCATGTGAGGTTACAGTCAATAGTTGGCAACGCAATCTGACCACTTGATTGACTCTGCTCTCCTCGATTGCCTCACCTGAAGGCGGCCAGAGATCAAAAACTAATTTTATTAAAGCCTCGAGGACTGCGTGGAGAGTCCACCTTATTTATTCGTTTTCAATTACCCGATTACACTCGGCCGCCGGAAGAGGACACTCTCGACACCCGAACAAAGTTGAGGAAAAAGTTAAATTTCGAATGGCAAATTTCACCCGCATGCAACGCTGTCTAAACACGTTTGACATCCCTGCTCCTGGGCTCCAGCTCCGGCTGGGTGTGGACAAAGTTTTTCGGGGTGCCGACGAGCGTAACATGCAAATCGAATTTAAAAGTTGCCAGTAACAATATTTGAAGGCCAACTGCTGTCATGCCCAGTACATTACCGAATCGTCTATGCAGAACTGTAGCACCTGTGCTGAAAATAGTGACAATTATTCGACAATTATTGGCACTTAAAGGGGCCGCCAATTATCGCACTTAACACCTTTGTATTTTGCAGCTATAAAAGCCCCTCGAAAACCGGAGGTGCCATCAAAACAGCCAAGATGTTCCAAGTTAAGGAGCTGCTCCTGGCGCCCAAGACCTTCGATACTCCCATCTTTCGAACCCATCTGCGCTGCTTTCGCTGGTACGGCTATGTGGCCTCCAAGGATCAGAGGAGGGCCTGGTTTAGCCTCCTCCGGTGCAGCTTCTTTACAGCCTCCATTTGGCTGTGCTGCGCCCTGATGCTCTGCCGGGTTTTTCGGGGCTACGACAAGCTCATCGATGGCGCCACGACCTGTGCCACCGCTGTCCAGTTCCTTGCGGTGTCCATTGCCACATTCAATGCCTACGTCCAGAGGGATAGTAAGTTCAAAAATCAAGAAAATCGTATGGGAGCTGACTAAATCATTACTAGGAGTCGTTGCCCTTCTGCGCGTGGCCCACTCGGATCTCGAGAACTTCATGCTGGAGGCGGACGATCGAGAGCTGGGGCTTTTAGTAGCCACTGAGGCGTACTGCCGCACCATTACCCTGCTCCTGTGGGTGCCATCGGTGGTGGCCGGTCTGATGGCCTGCTTGGACTGCCTCTACAGGACCCTGTTCGTGCCCAAGTCCGTGTTCAATATGGCGGCCGTTCAACGGGGCGAGGAGCATCCGATCCTGATGTTCCAACTCTTTCCGTTTCGCGAACTCTGTGATAATTTTTTGGTCGGCTATATGGGACCCTGGTATGCCATGGGACTGGGGATCACTACCATTCCACTTTGGCATACCTTCATAACGTGCCTCATGAAGTTCGTGAACCTCAAGCTTCAGGTACTCAATAAGCGAGTGCAGGAAATGGATGTGAGTGCTTTTTATTATTTTAATTTAATTATATTTCCTTAAGTATTATTCCTCCAGATCACCAGACTTAATCCCAACTTGGTAATAGCTCGTCTATCACCCGGGGAGCTGACCTACTGGCGACTGCAACTCTGCAAGGAGTTTGTAGAGGAGCAGCTCAGGATACGGAAGTTTGTTCAGGAACTGCAGTATCTGATTTGTGTGCCCGTCATGGCCGATTTCATTATCTTTTCGGTGCTCATGTGCTTTCTTTTCTTTGCATTAACTGTTGGGGTGAGCTGGGAGGTCTTGAATTTAATTTAATTGTTATTATTTAATTCATTATTTTTAAAGGTTCCCAGCAAGATGGATTACTTCTTCATGTTTATCTATCTTTTTGTGATGGCTGGCATATTGTGGATGTATCATTGGCATGCCACTTTGATTGTTGAGTGTGTGGGTATAGTTGGTTTATAGACTTAAAAATCGCAATATTTTTGAAAACTATTTTTAGTATGCAATAAAATGCGATTTAACCTTTTGTAGCATACTTTTAGGTTTCCTTTTAGTTGATTTCAAACCCTATTTAATATAATTGTGGAAATCTCATTAGTTTTTAAAACAAATCAAAAGTTATTTAAAATTAAGCAACAAAATTAAATGCAAAATTTTGTAGCATACTTTGGGCACCAATTTAATTGATTTTAAACCCTTCAATGTATATTTTTTAGTCGTAAATGGAAAGTTAAACTTAAAAATTCTCCTTTTTCATTAAAGAAAAATTTTGGGATCCATTCCCATTCTTTTTTTCTTAGATTTATCCTTTGTAAACTGTGAAAAAATACAGGCCAAATCCGTATCAGTTTAGCAATTGGAAAATATTCTCGTTTCTGAGCTTTATTTATTCAGTCTCCACCCAGACGATTTTTTTTTACTTCGTTTTCGAACCATTCCCTTACGGATATGTAATTTGTAGTCCCAAATTTTTTTCCTTCAGCACGACGAGCTGTCCTTTGCCTACTACTCCTGCGACTGGTACACCTTCGAGATGCCCGTCCAGCGGATGCTGCTCTTTGTGATGATGCATGCCCAGCGGCCGATGAGGATGCGCGCCCTGCTGGTCGATCTCAATCTGAGGACCTTCATAGATGTAGGCCTCCGATAAGGACAAAGCCAGTGAATCTAATCCTTTATTTCCACAGATTGGGCGTGGGGCCTACAGCTACTTCAACCTGCTGCGTAGCTCCCACATGTATTAGGAGGCCAATCAAACGGCGAGCCTGGCGCCTGTCAACTCGTTTGGCTAACATGACAGTAAACAAGCCATGCAATTCGTTTTTCCAGCAAAAACGCCAAGCAAAAGAAGTAGGAAGTAGAAAGTCAAAGGGGGGATAAGGCGAAATGCTAAACCATTTTACAGCGCAAATAAACGTGCCTGCTCCTCAAAGAGCCAATGCAAGTAACAGAGTAACAGGCGACATCATTTATCACTCTCGAGGAACGTCGCATGTCACTGGCATTGTATGTGTTTTGTTATATTGTCTTTCTCAATGGATATAAAACGATTTCTGCACTTCCCCCTCATCCTCTGGTATTTTCCCTGCCGTGCCTCTAATTGTCTTGGGGGTTTAAACAAAGGAAATTTATGCGTCTGGTCAGATACATCAGCCACCAACCACCGTCGTCGAAACTAACCAAACAAACCGAATCGCTGTCCCCCTGGGTGTATTTTTTAATATTATTAAGAGTATAGACAAAAAGTTGGAGAATAAAAAACCACCCAGGCCAAAACCCACACCCAAATAAACACGCATATTGTTGCGGTTGTTGAGCTCCCCTTGCCCGGTGCCCTAGTGCCTGGGATTACACAAAGTGGCTAAATGGCTGATAAAGGCACACGCCGAACCTCGGCTACTAATGAGTATTAATGGCGGGGTTACGAGCGCGGCAGGTATGCTCGATCCCTTCCAGAACTCCGCGGAGGGTGACACCATCCGAGGGTCACAGATAGTTGGTTAACAGCGTGAAAAGGGTTGTTGTTCTTGGCGAACCACTCGATTGGGATCTCTCTGAGGAGAAAGAATACCAGAAAGCGCCGCTGATATATGAGATACAACTGTTTTTTGTATATTTTTTGTGTTTTCTATAGCTCACATTTGTTCAAGCAAACACAACATGCTGAAAGGGTTGAAGGGGTTCCCTTTTTTTGTATTCCCTATTTGAAAATCATTTTCAAGTACTAAACTCGCTAAATATAGGTAAATATTTTCAAAATAAACATAAAATAGGGTTATTATGTAGGTTAACTTTAGTATGTTTGATGTTTTACCATTTTTTAAGTATTTTTTTTTTTTTTTTTTTTGTTGATCAATTTTGTCTTAAATATTTCTAATTAATGAAATTATAACATATTTATTTTGTTTTTCTTTTTACTCGAGCATCCTTATCAACAAATTATTGAAAATTGCAGTATTTCTTTAATTTCTTCTTCCATAATCATTATTTATACATTTTTCGTATCATTTTGTTTGTTATATTTTCATTTATTCGAACATTCTAATAAAAAATATATGAAATATAGTAAAACCTTGGTATTAAGGGTGCAATCTAGCTTCTGATAAACTTCCCAAGAATTCCTATTAAAAAATTACCAATAAATTATAAATTCTGTTTATATTTCTTTACTGAGTTAAGAGAATTAATATTTATAAATAATTTAAAAACTGATCGACCTAATTGGATTCAACACCCTTTCCAATGCAAAAAGTTGCAATGCTATAAAGATAACCCCCACAAAGTTTATCATATTTTTATACCACATGACCCAAAATAGAAATTGGTTAAAATAGAAAACCACATGGCCAATGGCATGGCGAATTTCTGGCATCTGTTGCCGCCGGTATTTTAAGCAATATTGGCAAATTTTTTATGGTTTTCGCTGCGCACGTTTTTTGTTGATTATTTATGACATTACATACATAATGCAAGCGTAATGGATGCGAGTGTTCATTAAGCACAATGAGTGTCGTGCACTCAGACCCAACCCTCGGCCCTCAAGGGGACCCAGAGAGTGTATATTCTGTATGTGGTATGGAAAGTGTGTGTGCGCCACCCTCTTAGGGTTTTGCAGTTTTGCGAAAAAATTAAAATTTGCTGCACACATGTAATGAATATTTACAATACACTGCTGCCCTACACCGCTACAAAAGGAAAATGAATTCAAAGGGAAAGCGATTCTCGGAACGGGGCCACAAAGGAGAAAAAACCCCCTTTTATAAGGAAGCGAAGCCCACTCGCTCCTTATGACATAAGGGTGGCCCCGTAAGGTGAAGCCAAATAATTGTCGTATGTTACGATTATGCGTAGTCATATCTGGGATGCAAAATTTGACTTCGGAGAGTATGGATTTCCTGGGAAAAAGACCGAGAATGAATATGAGTGACAGGCATGCCCATGATCCAATCACTTCTGGTTAAGGCCTTAATTAAATGTGGGCTTTAAGGTTAAATTTAGAATTTGATTTAAAAATTAACTCAGTTAGTAATGCTTTTAATTCTCTGAGGGTGTATTTCTTTGAAAGAAATCTATATTTAATAATTAGATCGTAAATACGTAAATACAGCCGGCTTAGTTTTATATTCACCTTTGAACAGAAAAACCTTGATAACAAATTGCATTTCTAGGAATAGAAAAAATCCATTTGCTGGCATATTATTAATGCAGCAATTCCTGTATACAATTCTTTTCATTTTTTTACCTTAATACGTGGGGGGTTCGCGTATGCGTTTGCTCTACCAAAGCTCTCCACTTTGGCCAACTAAGTGTTTTGCCATTAAACATTTACGATGGCACAGTTAGGGCAGCGCACACGCGTGACTTGGCCAGCTGTTATGTGTGGAATAAAGATGGTTATTAAAATTAATTAACGCACGGCGATTTGTTACCCGGCGCCATAAAGCGGAATGAAGTTGTAGTTAAAATTTGAATGCATTGAATTAATCAAAAGCCGGACGCACCGGACGGTGCACGGGAGCCCATCTGCCGGCCGGATGTGGGCACTCGAGCTTGGCCAAAAAGGAGAGAGGAGCCAGAGGAGTGCAGTTTGTCAGGACTGGAGGACTAGGCCCCGCCCAGGATATCATGCACATTTAAATGCAACTGATTAATCATGGATAAAGTTGTTTTGCTGCCGCTGCTGCTGCTGCTGGTCACGTGACTGCCAACAATTTGACTTCAAACACATTAACAGTTACGGTCCTGTCGGGAGCGGGGGCGTAGATGGTAGGACGTCCCGGGGTGGGATTCCCGGGGAGCAAATACGGGCCCTGCACGCAGAGGGTTTGTCACCAGCAACAACTTAACTTGGCTAACTAAAACTTTTCATGCATTGCCGTTGACAGTGCAATAAACATGCCAAAACAAATGCACCAGCGGCCAACACAATGGCAACAACTTATGAAAACAACAGCGTCAACTGACCCGCCCATCCTCTGGTTGGCTTTAAGGGGGGTGAGTCCTGCCAGCGACCCCTTTCGGAAATAGACACGTAGCCAGTAAAGAATGCAGTCAATGGGAGTTTGGGAGTCGTGAATAGTTTGCCGCCAGCCGCCTCTTTTTTTCCAAGAGTTTCCAAAGGAAGCGAAATTATTTCGACTGATTTATGAAGTTTGCATTGACATTGGAATTTTTACGAGTACAAGCTTTATTTTAGCTTAATTGAAGGTAGCGTGTCTCTAAACTTAAGGAGTTTAAGAGAAGTTAAGAGAACTAATCTTGTTTTTGTAGTAATATTTAATTAAATTAGAGGAAAATTTAATCCAAAATAAAATCATAAATCATTCTGTTAGCACATCTTAAAGAAGCTTTACTTAAATAAATTTCGCATTTAAATTTCGCATTTATGTTCCCATTCCGCTGTTCCAATATGATGTTAAAATAAGAATGATGAAATTAGGATTAAGTTTCAGATGAAACTTCGGTCACTCTGCGATTTACAAACAAGCAAAGAAACCCAAAAGTAAAATATAAAATTAAGCAATTTAAAACTAGTCCGACCCCAAAACACAATAACAGTACGTAATATTATTTTATGAAATTTCTATTACACTTTACATACCTTTCCCTTTCATCTACTTAAAACCGAAACCTTGTATCAATGGCCCTAAAAAGTAAGCCCCACCGGAATGTGTAAATTGTATCGCGAAAAAAGGAAACCAGGGAAAACTTCAACAAGGAAAGCCGATTTTCGCAACTGCTTTTTTAAAGCGCCCACATATCCGCACACAAACATGCTGGATAGATAGGTTCCCGGCGCAAAAATAGATCGTGCCGTGCCGCCCATTTGCAATTTCGCTTTTTTGAAAAACACAAACTGTTTTCGGCTCTCTCGTCCCTTTTGGCGTGTGTGTGCTTTTTAATTTAATTTTCGTAGGCCGCCGCCGTGCACTGCACTTGAAACCGCTTGCCCAAGCTCGCACATGAATAACGGGGACTCGCAGCTCCCAGCCCACCCAGCAACACACCCACAGTGCCACCCACTTGGGGGGGCGTCGGCTTACAAAAGCACAGTCGAGAGCCCGAAAAGCGAAGTGCCCAAACCACGTGGCGCCCGCTTTCATGCGCTTCGTTTAGCAAAGTGGATGTTAAGTGTAATGCGATTTTTATGTAAATTTTTGCCCGAAAAAAAATCGCACTCGCACACAGACTGGCTGAGCAGCCCAGCCAACAGTTTGATGATTTTTCGTTGCCACGGTCACGGCCAGCTTTCGGCCAGACAGACGAGCAGCAGCAACAAATGACTGACTGTCCAGCGTCCATATATCCTGGGTCCACTGGCCCTCTCAATCGAGCAGACAAACAGCAGCCTCCGCTGAATCGCAGACAGACAAGTGGCTATATTCACATACAGCAAGCCAGAGTGCTTCCATACGGAGAAAAGGGATTAAGCCCAAACCCTACTTAGGCGCTTTCAGTTCTTTGTTAATTCATAAAAATGAAAACAAATCTTATTTAAAACCTGGTACTGGTGTTTCTTTCATTCATAAAGAATAATAATATCCCCACATTCCATTCATACATCCAAAATATGTTTCCACATTAGTTATCACTTAATAATATTTTTCAAATTAATTAGATAGAAAGTGTTCATTAGTTTAAAGACCATCAGTTAAACCGACAACTCTAGGCAGGAGCAACCCCGTCAGAATCGTGGTACTAAATTATAATCACTCAAGTGTCATAATTTTTTAACATCAAGTGGCCTTTTAGTAATGGGTAGAACGTCAGTTCACCACATACTAATGACAATCGTTTCGTCGCAAACGACGGTCTCTACAAGAGCGTGGCGCTAGAAGCGGTTGAGAATTGTACACACACAAAACGAAAAAGAAAAATTGATAATGCCAGCCCCCTTGAATTGCCAGCAGATGGCGCCAGAGCGTTCAGAAATGCTCAATAGGGGCGCTCATATAATAAAACATTTGAGAGATAATAACCAAAAAGATCACATTCCCATACCGGGAATCGAACCCGGGCCTTCTGGGTGAAAGCCAGATATCCTAGCCACTAGACCATATGGGACACTGGAGAAAGTGTGACAAAACGCTGTTTTGTTACTGGAACATATTAAACTGATAGAAAAAAAAAAATATATTAAAAAAATATGTTAAAATTTAAATAATGTTTTTAAAAATGTCCAAGAAAATTTTATATAAATTAGAATTCGTTTGTATTGAGGAAATAAAAAACAAAAATTTACTTCCCATACCGGGAATCGAACCCGGGCCTTCTGGGTGAAAGCCAGATATCCTAGCCACTAGACCATATGGGATATAACGTGAATGATTCCCAATGTACGTTTTGTTAGCAGGGCAAGAAATTCCAATATAAAAGACGAACAATTGCTCTTCAAGCTTTTATATATATCAAGAATATAAACAAAATATGTTTTAAGCAACAAAAATGCAAAAAAGAATCCTTAAGCTGACAATAATGAAAAAAAGTTGCAACCATTTCCCATACCGGGAATTGAACCCGGGCCTCCCGGGTGAGAGCCGGGTATCCTAACCACTAGACAATATGGGAGGTGGTTGCTTAGGTGCTAGGAAGCGGATTTATGCGACGGAGTCAGTAATACTTTCTATTAGTACATGGCAACTAAACATTTCTTTATTTCACAATGTTTTAATAACCTTACGTAAAATAAACAAGTGCTCGCTATATATTTCTTTAAGAGCCGATTGTTCAATAACAAATTCTTAAATTCAATTCAATAAATTCTTTTTTGGAGTAGGAAAGTCCAACAAAATCCTCTGACAACTCCTGACTTGAGGAATGGCTCTAGTTAAAACACATGATTTTTGGCGACGACATTACTCTGAAAAAGAATTTACCCCAACGAAAAAAAATCGGCCCATAACTGCTGCTGTATTCATAATAACGTTCAATGCATAATTGGGATACAAAATGTTCAAATAAAAAATTTAATTTCTATATTTACTTTTCTTAAACAAGAACTAAAATACCGTTTGAGGGAATTAAATAACAAAAAAAATAATAATTAAAAAAAGAACACTCTTGTTAAGAGTTTCCCATACCGGGAATTGAACCCGGGCCTCCCGGGTGAGAGCCGGGTATCCTAACCACTAGACAATATGGGAGGTG
Source organism: Drosophila auraria (assembly GCA_008042615.1). Lineage (NCBI taxonomy): Eukaryota > Metazoa > Arthropoda > Insecta > Diptera > Drosophilidae > Drosophila > Drosophila auraria. Next base: position 23,043 of record VNJW01004956.1, on the reverse strand, counting down.
ATTGTTTTGCCGACAAATGTCATTATTGTGTATGCACTCTGAAGTTGGCAAGAGCCTGTTGAAGCAAACAAAGCATGAAGCTGATGTAATACGTTTGGTTATTTGTGAAATGAATAAATGTACCAGCATGTTTGCAGATATGTATATATTTACCTTTACTTGCTATTAGGACAGTAAGCAAAACTCGCAAGCATTTTAAAACGGGAAAATAATATTATGACACAAATAAAACTTCCACATTTTTTACCAATAATTTGACTTACAAGCAGAAATTTGATCATTTTATAACAAGCACATCAAATATAAATTTTTTTCCTAGATTTATTTGTGCACTTTTGCAATCGAATGACTCATACTATTTTCATTCCAACAGCGATGAATCAGGCCGAGAAATCAGTTTTGCTTCTGTGAATAATGCAATACCCATTCGGTTCACTGTTTGTACTGGTGTTTTGGCAACCAAGAAATCACCTCCCATATTGTCTAGTGGTTAGGATACCCGGCTCTCACCCGGGAGGCCCGGGTTCAATTCCCGGTATGGGAAACTCAAATTGAGTTACTTTTTTGTCTTTTTTTATTCTATGCACTAAAGTATTTTTAAAAGTATTAAAAACAATTGACATTAAAATGTCAGGGATTTTTGATGTCGATATAGGTTTTTCAGAAAAAAAAAACCAAGTAATAAATGGGAAATTCACTTTCATTTAGTTTTAATTAGCACTAATAATTCTGGCAAGATGGGATATAAATATTAAGCATGGTATTATTATGAAGAATTAATTTACATTCTCACCGAGGTGGTCAAAAGTATTTATAAAACAATCAACAATTTACACCAGGCGAGGAGACGGGATATGTATGTATGTACATATGAAAGGAAGGGCAACTCAGGTAGACATAAAAACAACAGCCACCATCACCGCTGTCACAATTCGCTTTAATTTTGTTCTTCATGATCTTCATGTTTCTAACTACTTTTATTTTACCACCTCTGTGTATACATCTGTACTTCGCATATCAATTGTGTTTCACTCAACTACGCTATTCGGCAGCTGACCATACATCTCCCATATTGTCTAGTGGTTAGGATACCCGGCTCTCACCCGGGAGGCCCGGGTTCAATTCCCGGTATGGGAAAGTTGTGTAAACAACTGAGCTACAATTTTTTTTTTTTACCATTTTTGGTTCAATAATTTAAGTTACATTTATTGAAGGGATGTTATTTTTCTTCCGAATTAAAAATAACAAAGAAATACTACGAGCAACTATTCGACCTAATTTAAAAATAATGTAAACAATATTTGAAATATTTTCAATTCATATAATATGCTAGAAGAGTTTCCTTTTTCAATTTTTTATGCCTAACAGATTATATTATTACTATATATAAAAAGTGATTTTAATATTAAAGTTAAAATACAAGTTAATAGAAAATCAAGAAAATAGTTTATTTTTAAAAGATTTTGTTTAACGTTAATAATAAAATTATTATTTAAATACTTTGATTGCAGTAGCGCATTTTCTTCAGATATACTAAGCAAAAGTAATTTAAATTAATAAATAACACTTCTTGGGACATGAGTCATATTTTGAACCAAACAACCATTCAAGATTTCATTTGGTTTTTGTGTCGAGTCAGAAAACGAATATTTATCCGGCAGCTGGCAGTGTCCCATATGGTCTAGTGGCTAGGATATCTGGCTTTCACCCAGAAGGCCCGGGTTCGATTCCCGGTATGGGAAATTTTTTTTGCATTGTTTCTTTTTAGTATTTTACAAGGACTTAAAGTACAAATTAAAAATAAATTTAATATTTTAGAAAATATTTTTTTATATATAAGGTTATTGGCAAAATATTTAAAGAAACTAAAAAAAGGGTTATAAAAAAAACGAATTACCAACGTACTACTTTTACTAGCAGAGCAAGGTTTCGATCCTCGGACCTCTGGGTTATGGGCCCAGCACGCTTCCACTGCGCCACTCTGCTTGGTGATTTGCATGGCGGAAATAGGTCAAATTGCGATAAGTATCAGATAAAAATAACTAATTTCGAAAGATTTTTTAAAATATTTAACGGAGATGTTCCCCAACTTACTATGTTAATTACGTTTTAAATAATAATCAAATAATTCGCCTCTTCTTAACACAGTAACTGGCTTTGATTTCGCTTATCTCAATTGAGCCTTTTGGCTGCGGCGAATTTAACAAGCAGAGTGGCGCAGTGGAAGCGTGCTGGGCCCATAACCCAGAGGTCCGAGGATCGAAACCTTGCTCTGCTAAAGTGTAATTCACAGGATTGAATCTTTTTGCTTTCTTTTTCTTTAAATATTTAAATTTTATTACTTTAAAACTGAATCAGGCATTTTTATTTATTCAACAATTTTAAAGGTGCTGGACTCGCACTGTAACCATTTCAATTGCAATTCTCGCACAAACACAAGGCGTGTCCCCGACTCTACCTCACGTGGATTATGTATTTACTCAGCTCCGTAGCCACCTTTTCTGTTATCGCGGACTTGCAGCTCGCTCCCACACATCTGCTGAGGCTGTGCATCCATTTTTTGCCCACTGGCACAGATATGGCTTTAATAACCACTCACCGAGCGCGACTCTGTTGGTTTTTGCCGCCTCTGTTTGCATTGCTAAGAGATGCGATATGGCAGCGAAGCAGGAATACGGTATATACTGGACATTCAAGCATCGGAAATGTTTGCATTGAAGGAGCCGGAGCTTCCATTAAAGATTTTCCAAATAAATATGAAAACTTTGTTCAGTAAATTTGAAAATTGAAAAGGTCCCACTGAAGTGATGAGTAGTAGTTGCCTTCCCCTTATGCCAATCACATTGACATATTTGTCAATAAATGGCAAAAATTTTAATTAATTTTCGCGCCACTTAAAAGCACGCCATGGAATTGCACAAAACCAATGGGTATCGGTTGGGGTTGGAGTGCTGGTGGCGCTTCCAACCGCAAACACTAAATTGCAAATAAATTTGTTTAAATATGCAATGGCAGGCCAGAGCCAGAGAGAGAGAGTGCATCAAGTTTTGGACCAACCAAACCCACAGATACCGATGAATGTTGCCAAAAACTGCGCTAGACTGCGACAGTTCCACTTGGCAAAGGCAAAGGAAGGGCCGCTTGGCACAGGTAAAATCGAGCTGGGGTCGGGGCAGGTGGCTGCCGCCTGCTGCACGTGCAGCTGCGACAACGAGACAACAACATGCACATCAAATTTTAATAGCAAAAACCCCCAAAAAGTTTCAAGCCACAAAGTCCATTTCCATGGGATTGGCGAGTTCTCCTTGCGGTCTGCTCCCGTCCTGTCCCTGGTTGTTGGGTTTTGTGCTTGTTGTTGGTGTGTGCTGGTGGGTGACATGCTTGATGTACGCTTTTGGTTTTGCCCACGAAGATGTTGCATTGACATTGAATATTGATGAAAATAAATCGAATTTCCGTCAGCCCGGCATCCGACGTATTCGATAGATGCCAAAGGGGCAACACACAAAAAAAAAAAACACGAAACCGGACACATTTCCTCTAGTCTCCCTCTCTGGTCGACGGAATCCCCAGCTTTCCTATTGAGACAGCAAAAGGGTTCCGGCTGAATTGAGTTTGACGCAGTCAGCTGGCGAGTGTTAAAATCCCACGTTGTCAGTGTTCTCGGGGGGCCCTTTGCGGTTTCTCCGAGTTCCGATTTTTACTCCTGTCCGGCTTGCACTTAGGTTGTTAGTAAAAATTTATATACTAAAAGTTTAACCATTTTACAATTGGGGGGATTGCTATTAAATGCTTTAAAAGGCTTTAAAAGTGATTACTCGTCCGAGTTGTAGCGAGTAGCGAGTTGGGGGTTCTAGGTTCTAGATTAAATTAATTCAAAATTAATAACTTCCGGGCTATATCTTATACGAACACATTTAAAAACAAGCCTGAGCATATTTTCAGCTTTAAAAATTTTAATTCGGCTGTTGATCTTCTTAATTTATAATCAAATCGAAATATTGTCTTTATCAAGACCAATAAAAAGTGATGAGTTAAATTAACGTACATTTTTTTGCAACGGCCTTTGGTAAAAAATTTAACTTTATTCCCATAAAAAGCCCCGCAAGCCGATTTCCACAGGTGGAATATCCGTGCGATTTTTTATTGTCTGCTTGGGGCGGGCAACCCACAATTAAGACCCCAGTTAACACTTGATTTGTATTTAAAAATTATTGACCAATCCATGGGTACTGATTAAGTTTGTGTTTGTGCTTGTCAAACGATTGGCGGCGGCACAGGAGGAAGGGGCAACGATTGATTTTTGCCGCCACAAGGCAACGGTGGGTATCGGAAATTGCATAAACTGAGCGCGGAGAGAGGGAAGACAGGAAGACACAGAGTGCTGCACATATGAAAATCCAATTTTCCAGTGATTGATCAGAGCGAGGAGGCGGGAGCTGCAGAGCTGAAGAGCTGGCCACACACAAGCACGCACGAGTGAAGTGGGGAAAAGTTTGTTTGGCGGGCGTGTACGCAAAAATAATGTAATTAAAGCAATGTTTGCATAATAAAAATTAATATTTGTTGCAGTTTTTGTCGCCATTTCAACAGAGCAAAGGCAAGGGGACGCAGGGAAAGGACGGAGGAGGGTAATGCATTTAGCTGGCCCTTTCCGGAGTGTTTACCTTGGCAGCGAGGACACGTCGTGTCGCCAGAAGAGTCCTTTGCTCGCTTTATGCGGGCTGTCAAAATCAGACAGTGTGCACACACATGCACCCACACCTCGCCCACTGGCGGTGGTCCAGTCCGGTCCAGGCTGGGTCCCTTCTCCTCTGCTCTGAATTTCGTCTGTTTGTCCAAGTTCCGTTTCAGCAAATTATGCCCGAACATATGAGGGATTTATATCCGCTCGAGGACTCTGCCCATTTGGACTGCACTCCACTCGACTCGACTCGACCGGACTCGGACTCGGACTCTCCGGGCCTGTCTGCTGGTTGTCTGGCGCTGTAGCATTTATGCAAATATTGAAATAAGTCTTAATTGAATACAAATACTCAATTACATTGCGGCAAATCTATTTTGTGGGTCCAGCGCAAACAAACTCCCCTGGGTACTGCGTATTGTCAATACTTTCCTTTACAATTTTAATTGTGGAAAGTGATTTCGTTTGAGCAAAAAATAAACATGAAACATAAAGTTAAACAGGGGAAAAATAAATTAAAAAATTATTTTTGGCCCATGAGGGGATCGAACCCGCGACCTTCGCGTTATTAGCACGACGCTCTAACCAGCTGAGCTAATGGGCCTTGGTGACTTCAGCGATCTCAGAAACCGTTTCGTGCCGGGGGGTTCGTTCTTTTTATTTTGTAGCACGTGGCGTGTGCTATTTATAGATAGATATGGTATATAGAGGCTTATCTACGCATAGAAGAGATCAATTCAACCATGGAAATTTTTATATAGAATATATGTATATGTATGCATTGAAGGCGTTTATTTATATTTGTAATATATGTTAACCTATTCTTATCAGTTTTCTTAGTGAATACTAAAATAGTATTTATAGATGATCCATACATGATAATATATGTATAGGAAGCTGATCTTAGCACAAAAAATATGAACCCTTGAAATTATTAAAATAAAATACATGTATATGCGCATTGTAGAGGTGTGCAAATATGTAAATACATATAATATATAGAATCCAAATCTTTCAGTTTCTTTAGTGAATGCCTATTTTATTTTTGTGTTGATTATTTATTAAAATGTCCAGGAAAGCGATTACCTTACTAAAAATATTGTAAAGAATTTGTGTTAGTAATCAAACGGTAAAAAAAACGCATATACCATCGGACACATTATAAATTATTCCAAAAAATACAGCTCGTATAAGCATATTTTTTAAGTTTTATGAAGGAATAAAGAATTTTATAAGGTTAGTGTAAGTAATTAAATAATGAAAGACAAGTAAAATATTTTATTATATATTTATTAAACACAAAGAGAGATCATAATCACACTACAAGATATATTACAAATTACACTTCAGCCATATAGTTAATGTACCAAAAAAATACACCTCGCTTAAACATAATATTTCAAATTCATAAAAGAATGAAGCCCTTTCTATACGGTCTAGACTCTTTATATGCCAGAGTCTATAATTAATTTACCACTCACAGTAGACAGTAGACGGCATTAATTGTGTTTCTTTTCGGCTCCTGTGGGAGTCGACACCACATGCATCATCGCAGGCGGCAGTACATTTGACACTTCATTAAAAAGCAACATTACCAAAATCAATTAGAGACATTCCCCCAAGCATTGCCGCCACCGCCTAGGATGGCAAAGAGAGGATACACAGCAAGTGCACACAGGAGCGGAGCGAGTAAGTTTGTTGTTTTTGGCAAACAAATACGCAAACAATTGGGAAACACACAAACATGTTGTATTTGCTGCCACTCGCACCTCATCCACCGCCAAATCCAGCAGGCGGCGCCGATCCACAAATTGTTTGAGCACGAGACGAGACTTTGTTTGCATTTTGAATTGCCGCCACTGGGAGAAGCAGTAGCAGAAGCTATTTTAGTAGAGATACACCAAGAGAAAAGTGCTGCAAAAATAATTAAAAAAAGGTTCAAGAAGATGGTAGTTTATAACTAATATCTGTATATTTTGAATGCCAATACTGAATACAATACATGGGTTACGTTTCTGGAAGTGTAATCTGTTTTGAAGTGCTTTCTTTTGGTACGTGTCGAGTTTAGCCAAAACTTGATAAATTGAAGATTAATTATAAACGTGCTGCCTTGAACATGGCTTAATCCAAACTATAAGCGAACAAATGACAAACTCTGATCAAGTTCTCCTAGTTGTCGCCGTGCGTTAGAGGCTTCATCACCTTGCCAAGCCACTTTCGGATGTACTCGCTGGTCTGCAGACCCACCATGCGGTTCACCACCTTCCCGTTGCTGATCACCACCAGGGAGGGCACAGATCCCACGTTGTAGTCAAGGGCCAGCTCTCCATGCTCGTCGATGTCCACGCGGGCCAACTTCACCCGGCCGCCCTGCTCGGACACGATGTTCTCCAGGCGCGGGGTCAGGGCCTTGCAGGGACAGCACCAGCTGGGGGCCGAGGGAACCCGTCAGCAAGGTCATTGGAGGATAGGAAGTGGGACTCACCTGGCATGGAAATCCACCACAACCGGTCGATCGCTGTTGATCACCCGCTGCTCAAAGTCTTTGCGGGTCTCCACGTCGAAGATGGGACGCCTTCCGGTGCTGGTCAATCCTCGTTCCGCCTTCAGCAGGTTCATAAGGCGGTTCGCCTGGAACATCTTCTTTAGATTCGACATGTTCAAATGCAAATGGGTTTTTGTTTTATAGTTTATTTTTAGGAATTTTAATCCGATCAAAAAATGTACACTACAATTTTGTTCCGAAATAAGGCTGAGGTTAGGTCGAGATTTGTTTTCGAATGACGAACAGATGTGACAGAGAGTTGGTTGTGAGGACGAACAAGGGCAAGGGTTCCTAGATCAGAAAAACTTGTAGTTTATTTAAAAAAAATATTTAAGAAAATTTGATGTAGCCATTAGATCAGGGTTGCCCATCAAATATTAAGCTCAGAGAGCGGCATGTCAAAGCAACGTGAAAAAAGTCAACATCGCCCTGTAAGTTTTGTTTTCGTAAGCCTCAGGAATTGGTGCATGTTCTCCACGAAGGCATTACCTTTGTAAGTTTATTATATATGCATTTCATAATTTTAAAATTATATCTTTTAGATTTTTATGTCTTTTAGAATTAGATTTAATTTTTAATTAGATTATTATAAGAGGAAAATTTCAAAACTTACCAAAGGTTAAGACCAAACGAAAGCCGCAAAAATTAACAATAACAGTGTGTTCGTTGTACGGAATAACACGTTTTTCCAACCTTCTTCCATAAGTTTATCCTGTATTTTCTTAATTCCATTAGATATACTTAAATGCAAATTTCATGGATATTAACAAATTACTAAGTCAAGATATTTCAACCATTTCCTTCCGACAGGAACTACGATATTTAGGAAACTCTCAAAGACATTACCTTTGTAATTTTATTATTACACTTGCATTTCATAATTTTTTAATTAATAAAGATTTACTTTATAGATTTAGTATATTGGAAAAAAAGAACGCTGAACAACTAAATGTCGGGAATTTTATGTGTCAGATCGGTGGCTATATTAGCTATATTATATTATTAAATTTACAAATTTACATTTTGAAATAAAAATGACTAGGCTTTTAATACCTTCTCATATATATTCATATATTTCCAATTACATTGAATATAAAGGTATACAGTTTTTTAAATAGGTTTCTATAAATTCTTTTCAGGAGAACTCTTGCTCGATAATTTTCGTTATATTTAGACCAAGCGCTAAATAGCACTGAAATGCCTTAAAACCAAGATCACACTTGTTTATGCTTTTCATGGGCGGGCAGCTATGGTCCTTGACCTTCTCTTTTAGTTTATCAAACCATCCTTTGCCAAACCTGTTCCCTATAATAACTCGCTGTGTTACCATTATACAGTGTTTCTTGCACTTCTCAACAATGCCCCACTCAGACATGGGTATATCTAATTCGCTGACTATTTTCGAACCTTTTATTTTCAAAATATCTCTGAAGCACTTTACAAATTCCTTTTTGCGCTAAAATTAGATTTATTATTTAATCAAATTGTTATTAGAGTGCAATTCCAAAACTAACCGAATTCGAGGATTGAGACCAGACGACAGCCACAAAAATTAACAGAACCAGTGTTTTCATTGTACGGAATGGGAATACACATTTTTTTAGCCTTCTTCCATAAGTCAATTCTATAATTTCTGAATCGGATTAGATATACTTAAATGGGAATATCATGGATATTAACAAATTAGTAAGTCGAGTTAGTTCAACCATTTCCTTTCGAAAGGAACTACTATAATAAGGAAACTCTCAAAGGCTTTGCCTTTGTAATTATATTATTACAGTTGCATTTCATAATATTTTTATTATATGTTATATTGGAAAAAAATATTGCTGAACAACTAAATGTCGGGAATTATATGTGTCAGATCGGTGGCTATACTAGGTATATTATATTATTAAATTTACAAATTTCTAAAAGGCAACCGAATTGTATTTTGAAACGAAAATTACTAGGCTTTTAATACATTCTCCTATATATAAGATATATATAAGAATGTATACATTCATATATTTCCAATCACATTGAATATAAAGGTAAACAATTACTTAAATAGGTTTCTATAAATTCTTATCAGGAGAACTCTTAGCCACTAATTTTTGTTACATTTAGACCAAGCTCTAAATAGCACAGAAATGCCTTATAACCAAGTTCACACTTGGTAATGCCTTCGATGGGCGGGCAGCTATGTTCCTTTACCTTGTCTATTAGTTTCTGAGCCCAGGATGGGGCAAGCTTGTTCTTTACAATAACTCCCTCTGCTACCATTGTACAGTGTTTCTTGCACTTCTCCACAAAGGCCCACTCAGACAAGGGTATATCTAATTCGCTAATCTTTAGCGAACCTTTTATTCCCAAAATATTTTTGAAGCACTTTTCATATTGCTTCTTTTGCTAAAATTTGATTTATTATTTAGTCAGTTTGGTTTTAGAGTGCAATTCCAAAACTTGCCCAATGCGAGGGTTGAGACCAGACGACAGCCGCAAAAATTAACAAAACCAGTGTTTTCATTGTACGGAATAGGAATATTTTTTTAACCTTCTTCCATAAGTCTATTCTATAATTTTTAAATCGAATTAGATATACTTAATATAGAATTTCATGGATATTAACAAATCAGTTGTTTGAGATAATTAAAACATTTATTTCTGAGAGAAATTAAACAAAAGCAAATATAATTATTTTTACCGGCTTACCGCTGACATGGTTCAGTCCATAAAAAATAGCTATTCAACACAAAAAAGTCTAAATTTAGCCAGAAAATTGAAATTTGACCTCACGGTGCGTGGGACGGCAGAGGCTGGATAGAGCAAGTGGTTATTTCGCGAGTCAAGGTTGTGCGCACCTCTGCTCTGGACTGTAATTGCCTACGTAGTCTTGTAATTCTATTTTCAGTAAATTAAGTTAAGAAAGTAGTAAGTAAGTTTGTGAGATATATTATATTTATTCTTTATGACATCGATATTGATCTAGATCTGGGCGCGGTTCTGGTAGTAGCACTTGTACAGCTGGAAGGCGGTACGTAGTCTTGTAATTATATTTTCAGTAAATTAAGTTAAAAAAGTAGTAAGTACGTTTGTGAGATATATTATATTTATTTTTTATGACATCGATATTGATCTAGATCTGGGCGCGGTTCTGGTAGTAGCACTTGTACAGCTGGAAGGCGGTATCGCACTTGTCGGCTCCCTTGAGCGAGTCGCACTTGGCCTGGACGGCCTTGACTTGCTCCTCGCCGGCGACGGGACCCAACTTGGCCAGGACAGCAGCGGGCTGGATCTGGCCATCGACCAGGAGGCCGGACTTTTCCAGGAAGCAGTTGGCAAAGCACTTGACCTTGGGATCGCTGTCCTCGAAGTTGCCAGTCCTCAAGGCAATGGCCTGCTCCTTGGTGACGCCCTCCTGCTCGGCACAGGCCTTGGCGCGCTCCTTGATTGCCGCCTTTTGGGTGTCAGTGAGCTCCTGTTGGGGGGAGTCCAAGATTAATCTCTGAGGAGGAACTGGCTCTAAGGATTAGAAAGCGGGACTCACCACGGCAGCAGCCAGAGCTGCGAAGGCGGCCAAGATGATGAATACTTTCATGGTGCTGATCGTGAGTTGCTTAGAACCTCTTGGAATCGAGACTGTTGGCTGGCTCTGGCCGCCTCTCAGCATTTATACAGCTCGAAAGGTCGGACTTTGCCCTGACTCCGATTACCATATTCGGCTAATGGTGTTCCCTTTCGCGCGGTGAAACAACCTCACAATGCTGACTTGCTGTTTTGTTGTTGGCTGTAGTTTCTGAAAAATCTATCACCCAAGAAGGCAGCTTGGTTTGGTTTATTAATAATTTTCGCTGGGCTTTAAACTGTCCTGCCTTAGTCAGCAGGGATTCGAGCGGCTCTGGGCTCCTGAAATTCGGGTCACATTAGATCCCAGGGAGCTGATAGCATTCACTCGCCTTGCCTGGCCATATTTACTTGGGCCAAATGAATGATGACCCACCGCCCTCCATCTCATCTGGCTGGTTGTCTAAACATTTTTATGATTCAGGGTTAGAGATAGGCTTATACTTGGGCTCTGTCTTTACATAATCCCCACTGCTTACACAGGCATCAAGGCGCTTTGGCAATTAGTTTCTGTTTCTGCGAGCATTCGATGCGCAGATAAGTAGCCCCGAGTTTTCACAGTCCTGATGGCCTCCTCCTTTGGGGCTTTGATGGATGATTGACAAGCGAGTGACAAGCAGGCGGAGGGGCGGTCGGTCGAGGATGTGAGCTATATGCAAAGGCAGAAATTTAATGGGTTAATGTACACACACATACGAGAGTGTATAAGGATAAGGGAGATTTGGGCATGTCATCAGTTAATGATCGTTACTCGTTTGGTGTTTTCTATAGAAAACCAAAAGCCGAAAGTAATTAAAGTTGCAAAGTACAGAAACAGCCACCGACTAATATATATACAAAGCTAAATATTAATCTTATTCAAGAGTTTATTTACCAAAAATTAACATTAATTTGTGGCCTATAAAATTTGTTCTTATTTAATTTAATAGCCAGACTTGACGTCATTTTAATGCTATTTTCTTTGCAATATTGCAAGTGCAACTGCAATAAATTACAGAACAACCCAATTGTTAATTAAGACGTTGTAGAGCTTCTTTAATTTGTAATCGTGGAACCCGATTACTTTTATAGCTTTTTGCAGCTTAATTAAGTCCTGATTATCCTAAACACTATAAAAACTGTTTAAAATTACTTTTAGTGGTTAATTAAGCTGCCAATAGACTAAATAAATCTATTTACGCCAACACACTTCAACTGCAGCCATCCAATATTTGTCTCAAACCGAAAGCCATTAGTGTCAAAATAGAAGCTTCCCGTCGAGGGAAAGGGAACAACTCACTTTTGTGTGTTATCGTTTCTAATTTGTTTCAAATTAAATGAGTTTTAAACATTTTCACAGCCAAATACAATCATAAAGCGTAAAATATACTCTCCGAATGGCACACACCCACGTCGCGTGCTTTTTGCATGTGTTTTTGCAGATAGAATGGGAGTCCACCCGAAGGATCCGAGGATGGTGTTGTTGTTCAGGTTTTATTTGGTGGGTGGCGGCGTGGCGCCCAGGTCTCTCCTGCAAATGTAATTAAAAAACTTTTAAACCGCATCAACATAAATGTATGGCGCTTAAAATTCTGTGCATTTGACAATTTTCGGTTGGCAAAAAGTTGACATTTTGTGTGTGTTCCCCCGTGCCAAAGAACCGCTAAAACATGTCAGGATGTCCCCGAACCCGAACCCAAACCCTTTAAAAAATTTCCATTTGTATTTGAGTTAAATGAAATGCTTTAAAAGTTATTAGCGTTCATAAATAAATGTCAGGCAGCCAGCGAAGGGCATTTATTGATGATGGCGGCCAGCACCCATTTAATGCGTTTATCATTTTTACGAGCCACTCTCTTTTCGGCCGTTTCATTTATTTTAATTGAAGTCCCCCTGGTCGAAGTGGCAGACCCTTCGTTTAATTGCATTTAAATCGCCGACCCCAACACCTTAATAGACCATTAAGTTTTGCCCATTTCCCCCGCAAAGGTTTAGTTCTGCAATATGTGCAGGTAATAAACATTTGCAGCCGGATTGGAATTCCGGCCATTTCGAGTGATAGCCGTAAATTGCTATGCCGTAAATTCAGAGCTCGACACTATAATTTTTCAGTGTGAAATTTAATCAATTTGATATTGAGGAATTTCCGCTCGAGATGAGCATAATCAAATGGCATCCCATTAATTGTCCGATGGTTTATGTAATGTCTGCTTTCTGTAAATATATATTTAAGTAAATATATGTGGTGTCACCCTCGGGCGCCCATAATTTTCCATTAGCTTTATTATATACTCATTTTGGGGCAAATGCCTTTTATCATTGTTATTAGTAAATCTTATGCTTCCGCTCCTGACATAAGGAAGGAACTGGAACCGCCTTCTCATCCGATTCTGGAACTATTCCTTTGGGGTCTGTCGCCTTTTTTGGGGGCAAGTTCGTTGAACTCTCCCCAAAAAATTCAGGGGGATATATCATCGAAAGAATACCAAGGGTTGTTCTCACCACATCTTTGGGGAACCATTTAAGATTTCTTCTTTGCTGGTTGGGATTTATCCAACTTATTTGGGGTGCTACATGTGGCAACAAAGTTTCATCAGCAACGCCCCACAATGTTTCAACTTCATACAATAGTAATTATCGTTTATTACGAATTATATATGAATAAGTATACTGAATAGAAGGTACATGTACATATGTGTACATTTTATCAAATAGCAGATTAATATTTACCTCACAATATTTATCTTACTATACAATTTGCCATTCGATACACTACAATTAAGCAATTAAGCAAATGTGTTACAGGGATAACTCAATAAAGAGGGTAAGAAAAGCAGAATATGATCTAATAATTTGCATATTATAATAGACTTTTTACATTTATTTCAAAATGGCGCCTTCTATTTTGATAGCTTTGGCATAGTGTGCCCGTTTGCTCTTTTAAGAAAAATGCCCTTAAGCTTCTCTTCCCATCGTGGTGTGGCAGTGGCAGTTTTATTTTGGGATTTACGTTTTAAATTAAAAAAGAGAGTATTAATCCTATAATTTTTTCAGTTTTTACTGAAATGAGAAACAACTACTTGAAGAATTAAGTGTGTTCCTCCTTCCGAAGTTCACAAAGCAGAATCTTCCCTGTTTGCCTCTAAACCCATTCAAGTCTCCAGTCTACTTAATCTTTGACTCATTCGAAAATGCATTACTCTGTAATTAGGCATTCGAATGGCTTATCAAAATCGGATATATGCCTAAGATTGAGGAGAAATCGCTTCTATTTAATTGCTGCATTCGAAATGGTTCAGTAAATACTGGGTCCCGGGTGGAAATTAAACTTTCGCACAGCCATTTCACGGAAAGAGCTCTTTTTAATTAATTTAATGACTGCCTGATGTATTTGCATATGGAAGTGCACGTGAGCAGAACTTTGCGCACGTGGGTAAATAATCAACTCTTTTGTTGCAACTCCGAATTTAACAGAGCTTTGGCTTTGCACCTGGCTGGAACGTGGGTGGCAGCATCGGGCTACCTGCCACTAATTATTTTAACAGCATGCTGGCGGCATCCTCCCGAGTCCTTCACTCATTTTTCTGGGATTTTCGGGGCGGGAGCAAAAGAAAGCTCAGTTTCCTTGGCATTTTCAGCCAGGGGAGAGATAGAGAACAGTCCGTAATCCGCATAGCTTATCACAAATTCCGGGCATAACTCAGAACTGAGATGCTGCCCAACTGGCCCGGTTGGGAGGCAAATTAATGGCCAGATGCGCATTGTTTTGGCCCCAGCCCCAAAGGCGTTGCAACACTTTCTGATTGCATTAGATGCTTACAATAATTTTCGGGATGGCAACGTAAATGGAATATTTTATGCAATTTATTCTGATCAATTTGCACGTCGCAGTGGCAGCTTCCGCTCAAAGGGCCTAAATATTCTCCGGGTACTGCGGATGCACTCGTGCGTGCCACAAAATGGAAATTTCTAAATGGCAGTCCACAAGCTGTTCGTCATTTTGTGTTTCTTCTTTTTCTTGCTTCTTGGCCAAGTGAAAATTTAGAAGAAATAATGGCAGAACAACTTTTTTTGGATAATTTTTGGGTGTAGATACCTTTAGAAAATCGAATCTTTATAATTAAATTTATCGAGGTATAGTAATTATTGAAGAGAGTGTTTTATTTTAAATTTTTAATGTAACTTTTCTGTAGGTTATATCCTATTTTTCTTCTTAGTCCTAAATATTTAGTATTTCACGTTATTTTAAATTAAATGAGAAACACAAAAATATATGTTATAGAGGAATTTTCTTTCTAACTCATCCAAGAAGTCCAAAGTTCTTTTTCCATAGCATAAAAAAAAAATATTAAGTATTTCCAGTTATTATTAATTAAACATTTATCTAGAAATAAAAACAAATATGTTTGGAAGGTAATTACTTTGTATATATATTAAATTATATACTTAAGGTAAGATTATCCTCTGTATTTTTTATATTTATGTATGTAATTATACAAGTTCTAGAAAATAAGTTTTCTAAGATTATTTAATTTATTTTATGGCATCCAAGTATGCATACTTTCAAACTAGAAATGTAATTTTCTGCTTGTAGAAGGGAGCGAAAATTTTAATAGTATCTTAATGGAAAAAGGATCAACCATGCGTGGGATAAGTTCTTTCAACTTTTGTCGCCCGGCTCGCAGACCCAGTCCGGTATTTTTTTGTGGAATGTGTATATTAAACCCATTTGCAGCCCACCTCATTACACACTAAGAAAAAAGCAATCGAGCATCAAATTACAAAGAAAATAAAATGCAAATAGGTTTTTTCCTTCCTTTCGGCGGGTTCTTCTCCATTACTGACGGGGGGCTTCCCCGAGTTTATCTGTCTCGTATCCCTCGGACGGAGTCAGTTCCAATTTCATGCAGCTGACCACGGGTGCCCTGAGTCCGGGGCCCTGTAATTGTAATTGCCGGGGCTGGATTGGAGTGGATTAAACAATTTCCACATTTAACATGGCGGCGCGTCTTTAACCTTTGCCACGATAAATTTTTCCGGTCTTTCCTTGGCAGCCGCCTTTCCCCGGAGGAGAGGAGGGCTTAATTTCGGTGCTGGCGATAAGAATTTTTAGCGACGTTGTCATTTGGGGGCTTTGGCTTTTACGAGGCGGCGCAAAGGACGCATGTCCTTGTTGTGCGTCTAATTAGATGCTTTGCCTAATTAGTCGGTTTTATGTGAGACTCTTTATGCCCCTGGATTACCTTTTTGGTTGCAGTTTGCTTGCCAAGTTTGTCGAGCAGTCCCTCCCCTCTCTCCCTGTCGATATGTGGCAGAAAGATTACTGGCACTGGAGCTGAGAATGTTATAAACTTTAACGTTTATTAAAAATTCCAAGCGCCCGACAATAATGCGAGCGAAAGCAGCGCATTTGCTGCTGATTTTCGCAGCTTGAGATTTTCCATTCCATTTTTCCATCATCGGGATGGCGGCAGCCACCTCGCTGGGTTTTTTCAATTTCTTACAGGACGAGCACTGCATTCCTTCACCTGGCTTGGCTGTCTTTGATGCGTCGTATGACAGGAGGAGCCGTTCGGTTCGGTCGGGTTGGGTTTGCCGGGAGTTCCATATAAACTCCGCATCCGCATCCACATCCCATCGCATCCCGAATTGAACTTGTCACAAAAGAATTCATTTTGCCGAGCTCGGAATTTTCCGGCACTCGGTAAGGGGTGCGGAAAATGTGCGTTGAGCAGCTTTGTGAGCTTTGCTTGACTCCTGACCCTCGCCCTCGCAGTCGCCCGCGTCCCTATTGTGGCCCCTTTTGTGTGTTTCGCACGCTGTCCCTTATCCAACGCTCCATCGGTTCTGGGTTCGTTAACTGGAATTCAATAAATATTACTAAAACACTCGCATCGCCTTCGCCTTTGCCCTTTCTTTGCGTTTTTATTGAGAAAATGGAACGGCAATGGGGGGAGCAGGCAGAAGCAGATGCCAGCAGACATTTTCACATAATTTCTCCCCTTTGTGATCCATTTTTAGGGCCACACAAACATTCCCCCGGCTGTCGGGGGCTCAGTACATTTTGGCTTATTTTATGACGCGTTTTGTTACCAAAACGAAAATTTTTGGTAATACCAGGACATTTAATTGCCTAATTGTTTTGTTTTTGGCATTTTATTGCAGGCGGTCGGGACTCTGGCTTTTATGGAGAAGCGAACCGAGCACGCCATTCTTTTTATGACTTAATTACTTAAATGCGTTTTATTTTCCATGCGGCCATAATCATAAACAAATTATACAAGTGGAAATAATGATATCTTGTGCCAGTTTATATGTTAGCCTTGGGGAAAGATTTTTAGATAGGTTTTAAAAGTATTTAATCACATTTTTTATAAGTATTTTAAGGACCAGCATATGTATCATATGAAGTTGTATAAGGGTAAGTCCCTAGATTTTAAGCCCAAAAGTAGGCAATGATTAGCTGCAAAGCCTCAAAATATTTGTATATATTTTTTATTTGGCAAATAAGTTAATTGTGAAGGCTAAAGAATTACTTATGGGTTCTAAATTAATTAAAACCCTTTCTTAAAGTGTGCCATAAAGTCTTTTGTAATTTTTCTGGCTGTTTGCATATGCTTTAGTGGAAAATGTAACATACGAGGGGTCCCAGAATTCAATAGGTGTCTAAAAGTATGCAACACAATGTAGGATTCCCCAAATTCAGAAAAAATGGATTGATTTTTACGATGACACATTTTGTAGCATATTTGTAGGCACATTATTAAGTGATTTCAAAATGCTATTGATTTCTGTACGACCTCAAAATATTTTTTAATTTAGAATTTATTTTTGTTGTCTTCAACTTTAATTTCAGATTAAGTTATGAATTTGTTTTTAAGCATTCTTTAACTTGTACCCCTTTAATCCTACTTCGTGTTCTAATTCCCAACCCGCCAAAATAAATATGAGGACTATATTTGCACAAGTTTCGGGGCACCATTTCATCTTTTCATCCGCAAATAGTACTTTTTGCTTAGCCGCCTTAGTGGTGGTCTCATTATAATTTAAATTAACTGAATTCGCTTTATTTGATTTACCTGGTTTAGTGTTCCACTGCCTTTTCGGCCCATTGCGGCCTTTCCGCTCCAATTGTGGGCGAGCCAAGGTCTTTCAGAATTTATTAGCCACCGGTAGGGTTCGACCCTAAAGCGACCATCCCTTCCCCAATCCCATGCCATCCCATCTGGCCTATCTGGCGCTGGCTATGGCTTTGGTTTCCTTTCGGCCATCTCTCTTTTTATTTTCTGAAATTAATGCGGCAAACACTAATTAATTGCGCAGGTGTTGCAGCTGTTCGGAGGCTGTTTTTGTTGTTGCCGCTGCTGCCGGTGTTGTTATTGCATGGGATAAGCCTAATTGAATTTCTGTAGCTTTTTGCTAGGCTTGCGGATTCGGGAGCGGGCAGGAGCTGAGGCGGGCGGGGCGGGGACTCCTATCTCGCCACTGGACATAATTAATTACAAAGCTGCCATTATACAAGACCGGCTGCATTAATATTATCTTTAAATTATTGATTTTTATCAGTCAGTAACATAACATAGCTTAACATTATAATTAGGACACGAGCTGATTGAGGCATATTTATTTTAACTTGATCTGTGTTTTAATGTGAGGTCTTTTGGCATATTTTCCATCTTAAATTGTATGAAATATTGCAGCTTGATATTATTTAATTATTAATAATTATTTTAATCTATAAAATTAAGATAAAGGGTCCTCTAAATAGTTTTATAAAATCTGTACGATTTTTTTATACACTCGAAATTCTATAATACAATTTGATTATTTTATTTGTCACTGGGTGACTACATAAAGTATTAAAATGTAGGACTAAGTATTAAATATTGGTTACATAATATCGAAAATATTATTTCCATAACAGAAACCTAATTGAATCTATTCAAAACTATATAAGTTGATTTATAATAATAATATAATGATTTTTTGAAGTATTATAGGTATTTATGAATATTTTAAGTATTAAATATGGGTTACATAAATTCGAAAATATTATATTCATATCAGAAACCTAATTGAATCTATTTACACCGATTCAAGTTGATTTGTAGTAATAATATATTGACTTTTTAGTATTAAAAGTACCTCCAAATATTTTTTAGTACTTTTAAAAATATCTAAAACTGTACAAAGTATTCATTAAACGATGACCAAAAGCTTATACCAAATACACAACCTAATTAATATTTTAATTGCCGTTTTAGGCCTAATTAAAACCCGTAAAAACCTTATCAATTGCTTTAAGTTCAAGGGAATTTCGGGAACTACTCCACTGAGAATCTTACTTCGGCCCAAATAATTCCCAAAACGTTGACCGTAATCAAATTCACGCTTTGCACTTATTTAATTGTTTTTCTTTTTAATTTCTCATAGCTAATAAATTGACTTTTATGACTGGTCATGAGAAGCTCGTAAAATTTGCATATGACGGTGGAGTCAGAGCCTTTGGCTTTAAGTCGGTTGGGGATCCTTCACTGGCTGGCGGTATTATTATTATTATTATGTCAACGTAATGTTGTCGTCAAATAGTTTTTCGCGTGACATTTGCATTTCAGTTCAGTTCGGGCGGAGTTGAGACCTCGGGCCCTCGGGTCCGATGACATTTCATTAGCCGTTGGCGGCTGGTTCCTGGGGCACATAATAACGTGTGCCATTGTTTTTCATTGTCGTTTTATGTGCTGTTTATATTTTTATGGCATGCCATATAGTATTTAATATTTATATTATATATGAGCCACATGCGACAGGGCTGCCCCCTCTGCCGTACCCTATCATGTCTGCGATAAAACAGTTTTATTTCGCTTCTTTGGAAACTTTTTGGGAACAGCAATGCGAACTTTTGCACCAGGTAAGTAAGCTGTCCTGCCAGTGATGGCAACTCTTTTTAATATTAACAGGATTCTTAAAAAAATGCAATGAAGTAGGGACAATTTTAGGAGAAAATTGAAAGAAGCATTTCGAAAGTTTGCCATTATCAAGTTATATTTCTAGAATAAATATTGGTTTATAAAATAGACATATAACTTCATAAAACATAACTTCTTTAGTTCCCTCAAAATATCTCTAGGCTTAAAAGGCCTTCAGCCTGGAAAAAGGATAGTTTGCCAGCTCTTTCCCCCAGGCGACTCCTTGAACTGAAATCAAACTACTTGAGGAGTCACTCGGTTCTTCGTGTTTTCAGTTATTATTGTCTATAAATCGTTGGGAGGACCCCCTGCCTTAGGCTTTATGGCCCGCGATGACATTATGAATTTATTACTATTTAAATATTTTATTTCTGCTGTGTGTTGTGTGTGTCCCTGGCAGGCGACGATGGGCCTTAATAATCGTTCTGACATTTCTGTTTTGCCTGGCGTGCGTAACTATTTACGAGTTTGCTCCGGTAAGTTTTGCCTCCGAAGTTACTCAGCCCCGGCACACGGCTATATAGTTTGAGTAGGTCATGAATTATCAATGCTGTCAGCAATAAATATTGATAAAATATATGATCCAAAAGTTGTTCCAAACTTGGGTAACTGCCGCTATTACCGTAATTCGGGGGCGTTTTGGGCCACTTAAACTGTTGTGATCTGCGTTTAAAATTCATGCAAAAGCCGGCGTCACTTTAATTACCAGACAGCGTCATTTCTGGGCTAAAAACCTAATCAGGCAAACCAGTTCGAGATTCATCAAATGGACTTGAGAGTCTGAGACTCGACTCGTTTGAATTTTAGACTTTGATACCCGGCACTTGACTTCAAACTTTGGCCAAAAGCAAACAAAACAATGGGGAGAAATGAGGGAAAAAACCTTAGAAGCTGAAACTGGTTTGCCGAAGCCAGACTATCACTTGGCGCCATAAATTGCTACAATGTAAAGGCTGATTTTTCTTGTTAATTTATTTTTAATGTCTTTTAGGAAGAAGAGTATTTTAAACTTCGTTTAGACTTTTCTTAAGTTTGTTGTCTTATTAATGGAGCTGCCAGAAAATTAGCAAGCTAATCAGATAACCAGAAGATTTATAGTTTTGTTTGCTCATTGAAAGGAGGGCAGTTTTGAGGTGACACCAAAGACAGACAAATAATATTAATAGTTAATAATTTGTATGTTTCTTTGAAATAATATTAAAATCTAAATACAGCCTAAGTAGCGCTTTATTAATTTATAAATGTGGTGGAAAAATTAAGGCAAGACGCCTATCGGTTGTCAAAAGTCTGTATGGGCACTCCCGAAAAGACTATTAAATAATATTAATAGTTAATAAATTCAGGTTAAATATAGATTTATTTAAGCTCTTAAAACAGCTTAAGCCCCTCTTTATTTATTTTTATGTTGTTGAAAATTTAATGGAATGTTTCTCTATAATCTCCTATCGATCTGTTGTCAAGTGTCTGAATCGATTTACCCAAGAGAAAGAGAGAACTCTCCATTACTTCACTTACTACTCGAAACTTGCAAAATCATGCTATAGGTGCACTTTTTGTGTTAACACCTTCATAAAAAACTTAACAGCCACAAAAAATCGCATTTCAAGTTTAAGGTTTTGGGATCTATTGTAAACAAAAAATTATCTGACGCTTCGCTGAGCGCGGCGACCCTTGGGAAGTACGGCGTTTGCTTATATTTTTGTGTTTTTTAATCGGTGGAAAAACTGACAATACAATTAGCACTTACATTATGGAAATCAAATTACATCAGTCCCTCAGATAATGAGCTCGAGTGTGTGTGGGGTGTTTAAGCCAATTATCAGTACAATGGAAATCGTAATAAACTCGCTGCACTTACTGAGCCTCACTAATTGCAGGCACAGTCCCTGTCTATATCGAGTGGACTTTAAGCCGAACTGGCAAGTGACTCAGAACTACGGGGTTATCACCGAGATCCGATGCAAAACGTCGAAAATCATTAAAGCGGCGATTTAAATAAACTAACCGACATATATATAATTGCATATACGGGCCGTGATCAGCAGAGTAGAGCGAAAAAAACAAAAAGCGATATTCAAAAACAAAAAACTCTAGCGAAGCTCGGCTCGGAATCATATAAAAGCCAGCTGTTGGTAGAGTCAAGTAAACAGTTTCGCCACCAAAGGGTTAACTAAAGCATCTCTCCTCTGCAACCATGAAGTTCCTGATTGTCCTGTCGGCCATTTTGGCCATTGCCCTTGCTGTGAGTACAGATCGTTGACCCTTAAGATCAAGGTTTTAATGCGGATTTTATATCTCTTTTATAGGACACCAAACTGTCCGATGAGCAGAAGGCTGTGGCCCATGCCAATGGCGCCCTTTGTGCCCAGCAGGAGGGCATTACCAAGGAACAGGCCATCGCCTTGAAAGCCGGCAAGTTCGATGAGGCCGACGGCAAGGTCAAGTGCTTCGCCAACTGCTTCCTGGAGAAGTCCGGCTTTCTGATCGACGGCCAGGTGCAGGCCGACGTTGTTCTGGCCAAGTTGGGAGCCATTGACGGCGAGGACAACATCAAGGCCATCCAGGCCAAGTGCGATTCTCTGAAGGGAGCCGACAAGTGCGATACCGCCTTCAAGCTGTACGAGTGCTACTACCACAACCGCGCCCACGTCTAAGCCCCCAGCTTCCCAATGTATTAAGTGTGATAATCACTATTTGTGAACCGTTATTCGTTAAATTGTTTAATATATATAACCAATGAGAACCTGATGCGAATTGCAGCAATTTTTTGTATTTATTATTTTGGTGTATTGTTGTAGAACAGGGATGGGCTTCCAGAGCTCTCGAGGAGAATACATTGAGTGTGATCGAAGAATTCCTCAAATTGCAGCTGTCGAAGTTTTACAGTTGTAAGTTGTTTATTATTATTATTATTAATAATGTTAGGTCTTTTGTGCCGGCCTGTAGGATTAAGGTAGAGCCTCTATTCCTAGGCTTCTGATAAAGGAGAGCACTTTGGCGAGGTCTATCTCTTCCCAAATCCTGTAGGGGGGGATAAGTTCACCTCCTAGTTGTTGAAGTCGACGTCTGATTAGTGAGGGGCATTCACATAGAACATGTTCTGATGTTTCTGGCTCCAGCTCACAGAATCTACATGTGTCGATTTCTGAAAGTTTTAATTTCTTAAGGTGATACCTTAGGTTGCAGTGACCTGTTAGGTAGCCTGTTAGAGTGCGAATCTCACTCTTTTTTAGATTGATGATGCGTTTGGATCGCGACATCTG
>VNJW01004954.1:0-36873 GCA_008042615.1 Drosophila auraria | reverse complement strand
AGATAAGTCGTCACTGGACCGACAGTGCAGGGCTGAGACAAGCCAAACAATTCCTCGTCCCCCAGATGTCGCGATCCAAACGCATCATCAATCTAAAAAAGAGTGAGATTTGCACTCTAACAGGCTACCTAACAGGTCACTGCAACCTAAGGTATCACCTTAAGAAATTAAAACTTTCAGAAATCGACACATGTAGATTCTGTGAGCTGGAGCCAGAAACATCAGAACATGTTCTATGTGAATGCCCCTCACTAATCAGACGTCGACTTCAAAACTAGGAGGTGAACTTATCCCCCCCTACAGGATTTGGGAAGAGATAGACCTCGCCAAAGTGCTCTCCTTTATCAGAAGCCTAGGAATAGAGGCTCTACCTTAATCCTACAGGCCGGCACAAAAGACCTAACATCTGGTCGCGGTGCAATAAGGCCATAGTAATAATAATAATAATAAAGGGAGAATAATCCTTTTTAATATATTTGTTCTTGCAAATAAAAAGACTTCGAGAATTTTCTACAAAATTGATACGCTTTAAGGATAAAAATATATTTTATGTATAAGATAATCATCCTTAAATATAATTTTTTAGAAAGTTTACCTAGATTTATATTTTCTTTTCATATTTTATATTTAGATTTAATTAATTCATAAGCCTTAGAGCCTTAAATTTAATTATATAAATATTATTGGGCATAGAATAAGTCTTGGTCTTCTTAAAGTTTTTGAGTGTTTAGTTTTAGTTATTAAATTAATTATTAATACAAATTAAGATACTGCCAAAATTACAAACCCTTTTCCATCACTATATACTCTTCAAAGCGGTGTCCAAAAATTATGCAAAGCAATGCAAAGTGTCCCAACGTACGCACAAAAGATCTGTTTGAGCAGCTTGTTCCTCGCACTCTCTTCTCAGGGTCGTAAATAAGCCGACGCGGAAGAATATTAACAGGAGTTCAAGGCTAGGGAAATTGGGAAAAGGGGGGAAAGCTAGGGGAACCTACCAGCGCGAGAGACTCATAAATTTTCCACTGCAATTTTCTCCTAGGCCTGGCCGCACAAATTATAAGTAAAGCTGGGAAAACACACATTCCGCTTGGATTTCTTTCGGGCTTGGGTTCAATATGGGAGGGAAGTCGTGTGTGTGGGTTGACCAAAACCTCTGTCATATTAACATTTATTTTTCACACTCGTTTTGACAGCGGCGACAACGCAGCAGATATTTTACTGCCATCGCTGCTGGTGTTGTTATGACTCGGCTCCTGCTGGCGGGCAAATAAAAACTGACGGTACACAAACGTAAAGAAAAAAGTAAAGAAAAAGGAAATCTATGGAATAGAAGTCTTAGTTGATATATGGAGAAAGAAAAATGCAAAAGGCAGTTAAGGTGAATGGAAGATACCCTGCCTCTTAAGAGGTAATAGTTATAAACTAAATATATCTTTGCCTCAGGTCTCTAAAAATTTTTTAAGAGAGCAACCAGGGAATTTATTTCTTTAAAAAAATCATTTACTTTTCAAAAACCTTTCATATAGAGCAACATTTTGATAGCTTTGTTAGAAAAATGAAGCACTTCTTTTTGGATCCTCTTATACAGTTGACTTTTGGCCATAAAAAAAGGATAAAAGCACATATCTCAAAAAATGCCAAACGAAGACAAGCCGCAAGCTCAGCTGCAGTTTCGGATTCAGTTGCCTTTGGGCACCACAAGAGGAGCCCTCGAAAAAAAAAATCCACTGCTCCCCTCGGGCGATATGCATCCACATTTCCCTGCTTTTCCCGCACTTCCCCCATGCAGCTGTCAGTGGTTTGACTTTTGCTTAAAGCTCCGGCCACGCCCCCTATGTATAGCCCAGAGAAGAATCATCCTCCTCGAACCTCCTCGTTATGATTTATGCACATTGCCCTGTGAAATCTATTGAGAAATCAGTGACAGTGGAGAAATATGCGGAGCTGGACAGTAGATGGCAGCTGCTTGTGGGGATTCCGGATTCACGATTCTGGACACGATGATGCATAGCTATATGGCCATGGCCCTCCCTCCCTCTTGCTCCTTCTCACCATCTGCTTGGCTTTGATATTGTCAATATCAAGAGTCATTGCGGCTTTTAAGCTAGTGTCCCCATCCCAGACCCATCTCCCTCACTGTTTTTTCTGCTTATGTACCATGAATAAACATGGAAGCCACAAGAAAATGCAAGCAAACAAACAAACAAACAAATAACCAGAGAGTTTGCCACCCTGCCCCCTGCCCCCATCAATACCCCCTGGAAGAGGAGAACAAAACAAATGCAATCTCACTTAGCCACTCAACAGGCTTATGATAGAGGCCCACGGAGTGCAATGGGAATATTTCCGACGTCCTGAGACATCCCCCTCCTTTGACATTCACGACACACAATTCAGGCCACATTTGTCAAGTAATTGACTTTGATTCGCATTCCAGATGGGCCTGCCTGCATACGGAAAAATGTGCAAATTCCCAGGGATTATAATGACATTGTTAGATTTCTGAAATTGCTCAGGCCTTAATAATGGGATAAGAGATAAGGATAAGATTTTGGAGTTCCAGGTATAGCCAAGAATTTGCTTAATCTTTTGTTTTCTTAATTTCTTCTTGATTATATATCGAGTTAGCGAGAACCCCTCAAGAACAAATAAGAGATCGCTTAAATATAAAATTTAATACTTCCTTACTACAAAGTTTTGTACAAAGTTACTTATTTTATTAACTTTTATTTCTTTGTTTTAGTTCAATACAAACAAACCAAAAATAAACTATATTCAAAAACCAATATTTCCATAAGTTTATCAATGACTTATTGCGAAAACTCCCCTGACATCAATTCCTCTTATAAAAGTTTAATGTGATTATTTTCCTCTTGAGCTGCGAGGGGCTTAGGAAACCCTTATCAACTTTGATCATATAGCACCAAACTTTAATTCCAAGAAATTGTCGGTGGAACGACAGCAATATCAGCCATAAATATGACCTTCGGTGGCAGACTTTTTCACGTTGCCCTTATCAACACCTGGTGACAATGACACTAAAACCTTTGCCAAGGATAATATGTGTGAGTGCGAGCCCTGCTGGTGCCAGATCGCAGCGACCAACAGCAACTGCTAGTGGTACACTGTGGGAAAAAGTATGAATCTAAAATTATCATGGATATTTTTTATTTGTTTTTTTATCAGTAGAAAATGAAGACATTATAATACTTTTTTTTTCGTATAAAAAAATTTGTCTTTTTCGGAAATCATTAGCCGCTTACAATAATTTCTATGCTCTGTAAAAAGATAGCTCCTTAAAACTAATTTCTAATTTAAAACCTATTTTCTAAATATAAGAAAAAAACCTTCTCCCTCCTTATTTTTCGCTCAGTGTTCACCTGTTTTTTTGCACTCGTATGTGTGCGTGCCTGCGTTCGCCTGACTGCCTTGACCTGTCATATCGCTGTCATTTGCACACATTTACCGTTAACGTTAAAGAGCGAACACACTCGCACACACACACACACGTTCTCAGAGAGCAGCCCAACATCAAATGCTAAGAAGGGAGAGAGGGTTGAGGGGGCTTTTGGAGCGGGGCAACTGTAGCCAAGGCGACAACAAACATCACATAAGGTAAATAGTTTAGCTGGCAAGGCCACACTGGCATTCCCCCCGCTCGCACACCCTTGGAACTGTCACAAGATTGCATTGAATTTGAAAGGGACAAAGACGCGCCCCTTCAGCACCTTACAGTGAGAACTCTTTGTATAAGCACGGTGACAAAAAAAAATTACAAGAAATTATAAATTAATTAAAATCTGAAAAATCCATAAAGTGTTTAAAATTGTTGTATTTTTTCAAATATTCTATTTTAATTAATTTAATAAATATCTGTTAGTTTTTCCCTATGTGTACCCCAACCAGGACGAGTTCCCAATCCGTGCTCTGTCGCTTGGACAGCAGATAAAGTCAACACAGATACACGGATATCAACAAACGTACAGCTGCAGGGAGACAGGGAGACAACATCGAATTGGCAATAGGCAAAGGGGTTTTTGGTGGATTCGGAGGCAGGTCAGGACTAGTAGATGGACATGACAACACTGTCTCGTTAAAGGCGCCACCACAGGGGCCGGGACAGAGGCGGTTCACAAGCATTCATAGAAATTTTGCACAAGAGCAGCACCGATATTGGACAAATAAGAAAGGCATAAGACTGACTGACAACTAAGAGATACTTAGTAATTATAATGAGATACAAAAAATAGATAGATAAACTGCCAAAGGATTTATATGGATTCTTATATTAAAAGTAACAGAAATACCTAATATTTATTATTAATTATTTAATTTAGCTAAATTTCTGGGAGGCAGGGTAAGACAAGGACGCATCTGAGATGCGAGGCCAATAAGCATGATGGATACAGATATATGTGTCCACCCAATCCTCTCTCCGTCTCCTTCTTGACCCCTTCTACCCCACGGCATGGCATTTAGCATGAATGTCGCCTTTGCATAACAAATGTTAGCAACATGTTTCAATAATGAGGCCGCCGTCCCACTGTACAGTAATCCCCTGCCGCCGGGCGGCCACTGATGAGCTGCCATGTTGCACGATTGAGACATACGTTGCACCCGGCCCCTCTGGGCCCGTCCCTTTTGCGATGCTTGGACAGCGTTTGTGTTTCGGAGCTAAACGGGGCACCAAATTAATCGTTTCCACTGTGCGGTTAGAGTGACCCCTTCTCCATTTTCCCACGCTGCCCCCGCCTCTGGAAATCTGCCTTCTATGCCCCGCTTTTGGGGGGCGTCGAGTGTATGCGCCTCATTTGTTATGGCCATTTGCATAAATAAGTCACTGGCACTGCCAAATGGGACCGGTTTTGGATGGTGAGGGGGGTTTTTTGGGGCTTTTTAGGACGTTTTGAGGGCCAAGTCCGTCAGTTGACGGAGATTGTGTGAATAACTTGATGAACGGTGTGCGTGGACGGGGTGTGCAAACTCAGTTCAGTTGTTCGCTGATTTATTGGCCTGTTTTCGTTTATTTATTTACTTTTTTCTTGGACCTGTTTAAAAAGTTGACAAATTTCGGAAGTTATAGTACTCTTAAGGGATTATGTTGGTATTCAAATAGAGGGTGTGAAGCCACTGATATTATGAAGATAGTTTCAGGAGGAAATTAACTCAATTTAAATAAAAAGTGACGAGAGGGAAAGCCACGATAAAATCTCTAAATTCCTTAACTTTATTATTAAATTTTACTTTCAATTTAAAAAGTGATTATTATTAACTATATATCTATAAAACATTTTCTGAAGTACAAGCTACTTAAATAAATTATTAAAAACGAATGACTAAGCCGTCAGAATTATAAGGAAAGGCCAGGATAAAATCTCTAAACTCCTTAGCTATTATTTAATTTTTAATTTCTTTTTTAAGAGTGATTATTATTAACTATATATATATATAAACAATTTTCTGAAGTTTTAAAAACGAAAGACTAAGCTCTGAGAATTTTAAGGACCTAACTTAATTGCTTGAGGCTTATATTCTTTGGTTTCCTTCGAACCTTGCTTCTTTTTAATTCCCCAGCTTAGAGATTTTCTATAAAATTAATAAGCTCTTCCCGAGAAACTAATTTCCTTGATATTGCGATTATTTTCTGTTGTCATTGGATTTATTTCGCTCTGTCCTTCAGGCTTTGGGTTCGCAGTAGACTCTGAAAACTAATAAAACCCCTGATTATCCTTGTTGATTTTTTGCGCGGAAGACAAGCAGCGAGGCAGCCAGAGTCCAAACAAAGGGAAGAAAGCGAAACAGTAAGCACCGAACAATATTTAATGGTCACAACAATGGGGACGGGTCCTTTCGGCTGCTCCCTATCACTTTCTCCCGCACTTTCTCTCTCACTTTCGCCCCCTATTTGAGTTTCAGGGATGCGTGACAATATGCCGTTTAATTATACGTCGCGACCCTTCTCCGTTCCTCTTTGTTTCTGTCGCTGTTGTTGGGATATCGCACACACATTTTAAAAGTCAATTATCCGCACATAACGCACATCGTTGAGGGGGCCAAAGGGGGCTAAAGGAGGGGCCGGTAACCCCTCGTCCTTGCCACGCGTCAATTTTGGCGCGTTTACATTTTTTCCCCCTCATCAGCGCTGCCTCTTCAGCTTCCTTTTCTGAGTGCACTGGGAGAAAAAACATTTTTTAAACATCTTTATTGCAGATTCTCGAAGAAATGGTGTTTTTCAAAAAGTTAAAGTGGATTTTTTGCATTTAATACAGCAATAATCTTTACGAATTTATTTTTCATGTAAGGAATAAATAATAAGAAGGAATGAATAAAAAATATTTACAGGTTTTGGAGTTTTAAGAATATTATTTTTATCTCATTCAGGAATTCATTCCTCAAAAATACTCCTACAGAATCTTATGTCCTAAAGCCTTGATATTTTTTCCAAAGTGTGTCAACTTTCTCATTGAGAGAAAGCGGGGGAAAAAAGTTTATTACTTTCATGAGACGACTCCTTGGCATGCGAAACTGAAGAAAGGCGACGACGGCCAGGAGACTGAGGCGGCGACTGTGAAGAGTGAAGAAAAAGGCGACGAAGGATGTCCTGGCAAATTGAATTACATGAGACATGAGATCGGGTAACGAGGAAAACGAGCCATAAGACTTCGATACTAAACCGATAATAACATAATCAGCCCACGCCCAAGCCACGCCCCCTGCCAGCCGCCGTCCATGACCAACTATAAAGTGAGCTTTAGTTACCGTTAACAAGCCAAGTGGCTTGCCTCAGGTTTTTCCCCCTCATTTCCCACAATCCATCTCGGTCTCTTTCGCTCGATTGATAGTGGGGAAAAGTTTGCTAGTTTGTGAGCTGCCCAGCCGAGCTGTCCTCGCTTTTCCCCTGCTGTCTGCCGCCTGAAGAGGCCACACTGTGCTGCAGGCTTAAGGGATTTCCCAGCATAATAATGGAATATCTAACACGGGGCTTAATGATTATGGTTTTAAATTGGACTTGAAGTCTTGAATGATGCTGCTTTTAAGGGGAGGACTTACCAATTTTATTCAACAAGTAAATGAGGAATTTAAGGCCTTAAAATATGTAAATAATTATCTCCACAGCTCAATATAAATTCCCCTTTAAAGCTTTTAAAATAAATTAATTCTCTCCACTTATGTTTCGCCATTTAATTTGTAGGTCAGAGTAATTGTTCAATACTTTCCGTGAAATGCGCACAGTGTGTGTGGGCCATCCTTGTTGGACCCATTGAGGCGAAAGGAGGCATTGCCATGTAATTGGCAACAATTTGCATAACAATTCAGCGACTGTTTTGCATAAGTCCTGCGACGATGCAACATAATAACCGAATGGCGGAGAACAAGGATGGGTGGAGGCTGGAGGCTAAAGCCAGGATAACGAGGCACAGCACTTACATTCACACACACACCCACACACACATTAGAAATTCCTTCTTTTCGAGCCTGCAAGGACATCGCCGAGCGGCCTCCTGGCAGAGGCAATTATGTGCTTCGCTTGAGCCGCTCTCCACACACACACGACTCCCTTTTGCCTCCCACATTTCCATTCATTTTCCTGGCATTTTCCACCCGCTCTTAAGCATCCTTTCAAGACAGGCTCTGCCTCGTAAAAGTCACTGCCGGAAATGCAGTGGCAAAGGCAGCTGGAGAAAAGAAAGTGGAGAGGAAAGCCCGAAAAGAAATCTCAGGCCGCGCTACAAAATGCAACCATTTCCTCTGCCCTCTCTCTCTACTTTACTTACCCCTTGTATTTTCCACTTTCCAAACTCACACACACTCCCCCTGAAGAGTTATCAAAATTGAACATTTTTTAATTTTATTTTTTTTAAGCCAAAAAAGTTTGCATCTCCTAGCAGCCGCTGAAGAAGTTTATAAGACCCACTTTAATAATGTCGAGTGCTTGATTTTGCCACGCCCCCCTTCGCCATCTTCGGCTTGGTTGGCGGAAAATCTCATCATAAGAAATTAAAACTTAAATACAAAAGCCAAGCCCAGGCAGCTGCTGCAGCTCCAGAGTAGTTTTCCGCGAGCATATTGTAGGCAAGGGATATCCATGTCTTTATAAACAAGAAAAAGGAGGGAGGAGCTAACGATAGAGGGAATATTATGGGAGTTTCATTTGATAGAAACAGGGACCTGGAAGTTACATTGCTTCTCAAATTATCAACCAAAACTTTAAATATTTTTTAAATACAAATAATTATTGTTTAGGGAACTATTATATTTTTTTCTTCTATACCAACTTATACACAAATCCAACATACCCTTAATATTTACGACTATCGCCTGCCAAATAGGAAACACAAAATGAAAATGCAACAGCTTCGTAGCTATTACGGTTGATTGAGTTTTTCCATTTGGTTTTAGCCAGTCAATCCGCCATTTCCCCCGCTCATCAGACAAGAAAACATCATCAAGGTAGCGCCAGCCATGTTAAATTAATAAAAATGTAATGCCCAAGACAGGACCTCTGGCTTCAGCGTCCGGCACGAGAATTGGGCTAATAAATTTACAAAAATGAGTTCGACGCTTAATTTGCCATGAGCATTTTTCATTTTATTTCGCGCCGGCCCCGGCCCCGGCCTGCGTCCATGGCTTTTAAGCCCCAGCAAAACGAAATCGAGGGAAAACTCTTACCCCACACTCACACATACAGCAGTGAAAACAACACGGAAAACAGAAGGCGAACGAAAATGAAAATGAACAACACAACACACAACAGGCAGGCTGAAGTGAGTGGCGGAAAATGATGGGAGAAGGGAAGCTACTTAACGAAAACAAGTGAGGAGAAATTTATATTCCAGGATCTCTCTCGAGAGAGAGACTGCAGGATGCCCTGCTTTGTGTAGGGGAGCTTTGGATTTTGGGGCATTAGCACAGGATTCTATTTTAGGAGATTAGGTGGGGAGAGACTCAAGGGTAACTCCTATTTTGGGATTACACTCCATTGTTTGTTCTAAAATTCATATATCTCTCTCTAATTTTAAGGCGTTTAAAGTCTTAAAATTATTAATATAATTCTAGCACATTTACTGCTTTAATTTTTAATTTATGTAACATATTCCTCAATTATGAATTCTATAAAATCCAAAGACAGAATCTCATTTACCTTACACCATCCAAACAACCTTCTCAAGTACCCTACGTGACCACCAGAGCATTAACTCCACAATAATACGTAAATATATGCCTTGTACCTACGTACTTTCGTTTCGTTTATATAAAGATAAACAAATATAGAAATAAATAAATATATATGCGCCGTGTATATTTGTAGGTACAGCTGCTGTAAATCAACAGAAATGCGCACAGTTAATTTACATAAAGTAAAAGTTTTTCCCCCAAACAGCAACGTACTTAATAAATCGCTTCCAGAGTTTATTCAGAGCTCAGTTCGCATTGCTTATTTTCTCTCTTTGATTTCTGTCTCGCTTTTAGCCTGGACTTTCGGCCGAGTCGCGGTATTTACGATCTGCAAATCAAGAACACCTCCTATAATCGGGATAATGGACGCTTCGAGTGCCGCATCAAGGCGAAGGGCACGGGTGCCGATGTCCATCAGGAGTTCTACAATCTGACGGTCCTCACCGCTCCACATCCGCCCATGGTTACGCCCGGAAATCTGGCAGTAGCCACCGAGGAGAAGCCCCTGGAGTTGACATGCAGCAGTATTGGGGGCTCCCCAGATCCTATGATAACGTAAGTAATATTTACTTAAATTTTTTATATTTTTAAATTTAAGCTCTAAAAAGAATTATTTTGTTGTTCCCCTGACATCCCCTTAACTTGCATCATTTTTCCATATTTCCCTTTTCGGTTCGTTGGCAAAGTAAATCACTTAACGGGTGGTCGCCTTCATTAATTATCCTTCTGTGGCACATGGTTGCCTCACTCTCCTCTATTTTCTTGGCACTAAATCGTAGCTATCACTTCTATGTGTCTTTATTTTCTTTTCGTTTTTTTCCCTTTTGCAGCTGGTACCGCGAGGGCAGCACCGTGCCACTGCAGTCGTATGCGCTGAAGGGCGGATCGAAGAACCACTATACCAACGCCACCCTACAGATTGTGCCCAGACGGGCCGACGACGGCGCCAAGTACAAATGCGTTGTCTGGAATCGTGCCATGCCCGAGGGTCACACGCTGGAGACCAGCGTAAACCTGAATGTCAACTGTGAGTATTTTTGGTTTTGGGTTTTGCACTGGGATAACTATTGTAAGAATTATTTTTATCTCATAGGAAGAGAGATTAAACAGTTTAAAAATTTTTAAAGAATAAATCAAATGCTTAAAAGTGAAAAACTGCCAACCCATCACAGAAATCCTCTATATATATTCGAAAAATTGTCATAAATATTTGTTTCTCTGTGAGCTTTTGGCTAGTTGGGCTTGGTTTTATGTTGTTGAAGTGGTGGGTCAGTCTGGGTCACAGCAAAAAAAAAATCTACAATTTACGGCTTGAGGCTGAAGAATTTTTATTAATAGCAAAAGCCAGCCGGGCAGGCTCAAGTGAATTTGGTTATGAACCTTTGCTTTTGCAGGGCTATAAAGCACAGAGATTTACTGCAGTTTTTGGTTTAATTTTTGACTAATTTGTTTGTAGCGAGAATAAGGAAATATTCACAAGGATTTAATTGATGTAAACTCTTTCTTTTCCTACCTTAAAATCCTTTAAAATGATTTCTTTGACATTTTCAAGTTGTAAGCTACAAATAATACTTGTAAGCTATCATGAATGACATTTTTTATGTAATTAAATGTGAATATACATTCATTTTTCAATTACCACACATAAAACAAAATCTCAACTTAATCTCTCTTCACTTCATTTAAAATGAATAAATTTCCTTACCTCAAAAACTTGGCCAGAGGTAAGCCGACAAACTAACTTATTCTCCAATTCTCATCCTTCATTTTGGCCATTTCTTTTGTAATTAAAGTTTGGCAAGAGCGTTATGAGAACATATGTTGCCAATTCCATGGCGTGTGTGGTTGTGTGTTGTCGCATGATCAACGTGACCGAAAAGCCAGGCACATGACACGGGACACATAAAGTGTCTGCCAGGGGAGGAACCACTCCCACACCCACCACCACTTGATTGTTAGTTATTGGGCCACAACAACTGAAATCTGCTGCAGGATGACCGAAGCATCAACTTGTCATATTAGTTGGCAACTTTTGCCATGCTCCCCCAGGCCTCGCCTCATAACATCATAACACATTTGATGCGGATATTAAATTTTTGGGGGGGACACATTTAAGGCCGGCGGCCAACGCGGCGTATGCGCAATCTACTTGTCAACGCGCGCGCGTTGCATTTAATAAAAATCACTAGCAATGACATGTTACGGAATCTGCATAAAATTTATGCAATCAAATAAAGTAACAAACTACTACTACTCGCAATAAAAGGCAGAAGAAAAATTCATATACATATATATATATATATATATATTCAGTGGAGCTGAGCTTGCCACAAATATATTCATAGGAAAACATAAATTGCAGTCATTTTTATACACGCCGGATTTGTAGCCGCAGAAGCAGACAACAAGAACAACTCATATATGTTTATATATAAATGTCTCTTATAAATATGTGGCATGTGTGTGCTGGGGGAGAACGGAGAACCCCAGCGTCGTCAGCGTAACAAATATTTATAGTCTTTTCTGTTTGGTAAAAAAAAAACACAAACAAATAGAATACAAAGTCAGGCCAAGAAACAGGCAAGGACTCCCTTGATGGACTAAGAAATACTCTTTGGGAAAACTATTTCCTATTCAAAAGGCTTTGAAGCATATCTTGGTTCATTTTGAAGTTTAGTAATATTTTAATTTCATAAATCTTAAAAATTTGGAATCTAAAATATTACCCATTTAAGGCTTAGCAAACATCCTATTATATCCTCCAAGTACAGGGTACAAAAACCATAAGAAAACAAACCAAAAAGAGCACAAACCGAGCAAAGCAGACACCAAACAGAACAAGAATAAATGACAACAGCCAAGTGGTTATAGGGCGGACAGAGCGGGGAATCCCGAAAGTAGAACTCCTTTTATGGCTGTGGCAGGCGTGGCAAATGCAATTTTTCGGCGTGTGCCAGCACGACTTGCTGCTATTTATGATGCTCATTTAAAATCCATTAGCAGCAAGTCAGCCTCGGGCACAACACCAGACAAAGCACCCTCACTGAGGAAATAACAATTTAGGATAACAAACATATATGGGATTTAGGAAGTGATATTTATTGCTAAATTATTATTTGGAAAAGAAAGCATATAAATATTTTTGTATATATGGAAAACATCGAAAACATTAACTCTATAAACGTAAACTTAAGTTTTTCCCTGTGCATTTCCCGCCCCAAATGTTTACCCCACATTTCGACCCCCTCGAGTCCTATGTCCTGGGTCAAAAGCGGGCCTCCAAGGTGCATTTAGCTGGCAGCCGCAATTGTAGAAGGGGCCCTAGGGATTTGCTGGCTTCGAAGCAGGAGCAACGTCAACAAACTTGGGCCTGCGATTTGCGAGACGTTCGACAAGAACAATTGAATTTGCAGCGGCGGTTCGGCTTTCAAATGGCTTCAAAGTGCCTGCTGGCAGCACTGGCCTCATAAAGGAGCACACTTTCAGGGCAAACAGCCAATCGCAGTGCAGTTTGACAGTCATTGTTGGAAGGCCGCCTGCGGGCGAGTGGCAATTTGGGTCCCTTAAATTGTGTGTCCTGTATTAGCAGGCTAATTTCCAAGGGCTTGTGATATATGAATAGCTGGTGTGCGAAGGGGAAAATTGCAGTATGTGGGCTTAATAATTATTTTCTCTTACTAATTGCTCTGCTAAAAATTAATTTTTAACGATCTGAAATGAAATTCTAGAAGTAGTAGGGTTTATTTTGAATATTTATAGTGGATTCATAAATTATATTCTTCTTAATGGTA
This sequence comes from Drosophila auraria, assembly GCA_008042615.1. NCBI lineage: Eukaryota > Metazoa > Arthropoda > Insecta > Diptera > Drosophilidae > Drosophila > Drosophila auraria. The sequence goes on along the minus strand of VNJW01004954.1, from coordinate 23,902 downwards.
AGGAAAAAGGCATTGTAAATCTAAACATAATTATTTTTAATTATTTCTTACAATTAGTACAATATTTTGAAAGCAAAACTAATTTAATATTATATGTCAACTGCCAAAAATATTGTTTCAAAGATTGTAAGGCTTTTTCTCTTTAAATATTCTTTAAAAAATTATAAGCTATATATTTTTCCAATAATCTTACTTTTAAGCCACTCGCTTAATAATTTTAATTCAAATTTATAACTTTTAGCAAACATTTAAATTTATTAAAACTTTTCAAAGTCGTAGCCAAACTTAAAGAGTTTTCTAAGCCTCAGAGAGACGCTTATATGCTTCTAACACCATGTGTTTCAATTTTTCCTGCCAAATCCTGGGAACTAGCAAGCTGGATGTCACGTTCTAATTTTCCTTGGCCGCAAAAAAACAAAAAAAAGATAAACATTTCCTAAGCCCCGCAGTTTGGCAGGCACTGAGAGACAGCTGCACATGCATTGAGACAGATATGAATGCGAATGCGAGGCGAAGACGACGCTGTCTCATGACTGTGATTGTGATTGATAAGCAATTGATTGCGCAGGCAGAAGCAGGGGAAACGGGGAAAGGGAAAATGGAAAAGGAGAAAGTGGAAAACAGATAGCTAAGTGGAACGGGGCGAAAGGCGAAACAAGGGAAGCGTAGCATCTGACAAATGGCAGGGCAATTTTTTAATTGAAAATGTTTGCATGGATTCTTGAAAGCGCTGCCAAAGGCATTCGATTCATATGTGTCGACCTGCCATCTCTGTCTTCCTCTAAGCAGGCCATCTCCATCTCATCCGCTGCTACTTTTGTAGGCACAGGGAAAAAAAAAGGCTTAAAAAAGCTATATAAACAACACTTGTGATGCTTACTTTAAGTTATTTATTTTTCAAAACATTTCAAATTGTTTTATGAAAGAAAACAAATTTGTTAAATTTATAATTGACTTTAAAGCCAGTTGAAAGTCTCTTAAAAAAGCATAAAGCAAACACCTTTAAAATGACTGCCTTTCTAGACTACAAGACTTCTTTCTCAGTGCATTTATTTCAACATATATCTCAGTATGCCGTCTCGGCTTGTTTATTTCACTCTTCGCGCTGCCTGTGTGTGTTGTGTGTGCATTGCGTGTTGTGCCTGCATTTGATTGATTTATGCCAGGAGCTACCAAAAAGACAGAAATACAAAAAACAACTGCAAAGACACGAAAAAAAATTGAGAGAGAAAAATGGGAAAAAATAGACAGGCCAAAAATACATATATAGAAATATGTGTGTGTGTATTTTTGGAAAAATAAACTCCCAATGCGTCATGTTGTCATCGGAGGCGACTCCTCGTCGGCCGTTGAGTGTTTTATAACGTGCGAAAATCCCCGAAATGAAATTATTCAAAAAGTCTCTCTCTGTCTCTGTGTTATTCCGCGATAGATTCTGAAAAATATGGCTTCAAAAAATAGTAGGGGAGGCGGAGGGGATTAGGGGTGGCTTTCAGCGACGGCAAGGCCATCAAATTGCGCATACGCAGCGTGGCCACGCATAGACAAAGCACGAGGGCCACCATCGCCTTGTCAACTTGGCACAGTTTGCTGCACTCGTGAGAGGCACGTTCCATCTTGTTCCTCATCTCACCTGGAGCCCCTCCTGAGTGTTACCCACCTGCCGACACGGGGGGCGTTCGCAAATGCAATCTCCCGGCTGAAAGCACCCGCACTTGCCCCCCTTACACACAAACACACAAAGGCACACACAACACGTGACTTTTGTTCAGTTGCATGCGGCGCACGTAATAAACCCACGCCATGTCTCTGCCATCCAAATATCCGCACACTTTTCATGCGCGGCAATCGCGGAATTTAATGGGTATTACGGGTACAAGGATACCAGAAGTCCGGAGGAAAATCTAAGATTTTGAGGCAGTTCTGTGATGGCCTCAGGGCACATTTCTCCTATGAAGTATTTAAATAAAGCAATATAATTGCTTAAAATAATACAATTATTACCAATATCTTTTGCTTAAATGAATTTCTAAGCCTTGTGAAAATAGGTATCTGATAGTCTTGTCAATACTTTTCCAACTTTGTTTTCTTTTACCAATTTTTTTGGTTGGCTTGCGGAGTCCTTGGCCAAAAAGTCGCCGGCGACGAAGACAAACAGCACTCATGTGTCGCGGGCCGCTGGAGTGGAAAGCAAACCCGTTGAAAAGACATTTCAATTTGAATAAAAAGATGGAGAAACCATGTGTGCAGGGAGGGACTAGGACAGGTGGGCCATATTGCCCTGGTGAGCGGCATGCAAATGCAACTCTCAAAGCCATCGATGTCGCCTGACAATAATTCGCATTAGCCAGAAGATTTCCCCCAGCAAACAGAACAGGAAATGGCAGTTTGAAAACGCCTGCAAATTGCTTCCTTATGACCAGATACTCCTATTTGCGGAACACATTGTGCTTTTAGAAGGCATTGAGAAGGTTTTTTAAAGAAAAGTTAGGCTTTAAACTGAGCTTATAACCTGTTCATAATACATAAAAGATCTTCCTCTGAGGCCACCTAGTTAAAGCTTAGTACCATCGCTTTTGGGGGAGTTTTCCTTAACATCCCAAAAACATTTTGCACCCAATTCGCACATCCAGCGGTAATTGCGGTGTAGCTGGAGCAAGCCACATCGCCGGGGCACCACCGTCATGGCAGACACCTTGACAAGACAGGCGAACCGCAGCGCAATCCCAATCCAAGTCACAATCACATCTCGGCAAAGTCAGCACGTCTCGAGTTTCGAGTTCTGGCCAATATCATTGGAATGGCATAGGAGACTCTTGGCCAGCAGCAGCGGCTGGAGACCCAGTAGTGGCTTGTGTGTCCTTTTTGATTATGCCAATGCGCCGGCCAGAAAAGTACCAAAAAAAAAAAAAAGGAAAAGCAAAAGGGAAAAAAGAGCAGCAAGAAAGGAAAATCAGCAAGGGGATGCGATGGCGATGGCGAGGCTGGCAAAATCAAGCAAGCGACGTCTGCTGACTTGGCTACACGAAAACCTTCTTACACCAGGACAGGAGCAGAAAGTCGGCTAATGCTGCACACAATTGCAATTAGTGTCACTGCCGGGCAATGTCAGCCAACTGGTTTTGGCCTGGTCTGGTCCGGTCCGGTCTGGTCTGGTTTGGGCTGAGTTTGAGCCTTGGTTATTGGCCCGCTCCTTGGCCATTTGCATAACCACAAAAGGAATGCGACTGACGACCAAGACAGACCGAATTTCAGTGGCCAGCATTTCTTGCGTTTGCCTTAAAGTTACACTCAAGAAAAGCCAAAAAAACTATGTAAAATAATTCCAATCGAAAGCTAGGTAACTTTAAAATATTTAAAAATAAAATTTGCCAGCTTATAGTATTTACAAATCTTTATAATAATTTTAAATGTCTTTCAAAGTATTATTATTCCTTACCAAAAATAATTTATTGAGTTTATATTGAGTATAATTTTCAGTGCACGCCTGCAGACTTTCGCTTCCAAGGAATTTTTCAGGGCTCGGGCTCAGTTTTCTTAAGCTGATTTCAAGTTTCTGCGCTCGGACTTCTTTTGGCCAAGTTTAAAATTTCTGGCTTTTAACAGCATTTTAATGAATGCAGCATTGTTGGACTCCGGACTTCTGAGTGCTACTCCACAGCCGAAGAACTCTCAACTTGAGACTTTTCGAGTGGCAAAACCTAAAGGTAGCAAAGTGGATAAAAATAAAGCAAAAAAAGCAAACTTTAAGCCGCTTTAAGCGCAAATTATAGAAACAAATGTCGCCAAAGGATACGCTTCCGGTCGAGTGTTTTTGTGGGTGTCCCGCGCCGCTCTCTTCAGCTTAACAGCTTCTGTGACAAAAGCAAATTAATTGCTTTGCCCAATTTCAATTAACTGCACTCCAGCGTCATCGTCATCGTCATCGTTGGGCAACCGCAAGTGGACTCCAAAGGACTCGACCGCTTGTTTTTGTTTTCCCTGTACTCACTGTACTCCCGGGTACTCCAGGTACTCACTGTACTCGCTGTGCTCGCTCCAAAGCCAATTCAATTAATTTCCAGCAGCCATATGACACCTACGGACCACTGAACAAAGCGCAATCAAGTGCACAATGAAGTGACCACTGGCGTCGCCCCTCGTCTCTTGGGCTGCTGACCCCCTTTTTTCGCGGGCTTTCCAAAAAAGTATGCTATAGTTTTTATAAGCCATCAGGAGTTGGCCCATTGAAGTGGGCCAAAAGCGGTCGCAGCATAATGATTACACTCGCTTGCGTGTATCGGATGATTTATTTTAAATCCCTTTGTATATATATTTTTGGTCATTCCGATGATGTGGCATTTTCGTAGGGCTTTTGTAATTGTTCCCCGGAAATGGCAACAATTATTTTAACGGCTAAGCTATTGGATTTCTATGGAAAGGCAGCCAAATCCTTTGCCTATTGGTAAATAAGTGGAAAATTGTACAAAAATGCTGCTTTGATTGTTAAATACCACGAATATATTAATTTATCTATCATAAAAAATGTTTATATTATTTTTTTTAGTAAATTTCCCTATCACTTTAATATTTATTAACTTTGGCTCTTATTTTTATCCCCGAAAAAAAATCCCTGTTCCCTGTTCGATTTCTTAATTTAAACGCATTTCCACTGGCATCTCGATACATATTTTTTTTTCGCCTCTGAAAGGCCACAGAAATGAGGGGAAAACCTGAGGGAAAATAAGAGAAAATATAGGGACCAGAAGCGGTATAGCGGGAAAGCAGGAGGTGGTTAGGGGTTGAGAGCACGCGCGCCGGAAGTCACGTGATGTGTTCACTGTGACACGTACGCGACAGCAGGCAAAGGACGAAGGACGAAGGAGCAAAGGAATCAGCGGCAGCTGCATTCCCTCAATCATCTCCCCTCAGTCCTGTTTGCCGCCTTTGTCGCTTGTAACTTTTCAATTTGGACAAGATGGAAAGCGGGAAAACGGTGAGCAAGGGAGTGTGTGGAAAACGTCAGCTGAACAAAGGCAGCAGCCACTGTGGCAGTTGGAGTCATAACTGCACTGGGAATAAATCAGAAAATCTGTTTAAATGGATTCATAAATGGAAAGTAAATTGGAACAATTAAATATGCTTAAATATTTTTTAAAGCATGCTTTCATGCTCTTAAAATTATATAAAGAGCACCTTTAATAAAGGATGTTAACTACAACTTATTAAAATATTTTTAAGTGTGCCACCTACATTTATTATAGAAAAATATCCAATTAAAGACCAAATTCAATGTCGTTTTTGCACTGTACGTTTGGGGGACAACCATGACCAGAGGAAAGCTTAAAGCCAAACTGCAAACTCGACTCATTAAAATAACTCCGAGCAGGTGTGTGTGATACATCCTGTAACAGCAAACGAGAAACCAGCAACCAGCGGCAGAAAAAAACACCAGAGAAAACGCGACTTCGGCCCAGTTCCGGGTTAAATAATTAAATTTCGCTGCAAAAATGGCCAGCGGGCATAAGTTACGCCGCGGCCAACGCGGCGTATGCGCAACGTTTCATTTTTATTTAACGCTGCCTAGCCGGAAGCCAGGATCTCGTCGAGTCGAGGCTTGGATTTTGGTTGTGGGATTGGTTTGGCTTGCACTCTGGACTGGGATTGGGTTTGGGTCTGGGTGGCTCCGGCGAAGCAGCTGCAGCTGCAGTTGCAGGTGCAGGTGCAGGAGGCGCATATTTCATGGCACTAATGTAGCCGGTCATAAAATCACAATGTGCAAGGCGAAGGAGTGGATAGAACCATGGCACGGGCGGGCGGTATAGTTAAGCGAGGAACTCGAGGCGGGGCGGTAGGCGTGGCAGCATACATGTGAACAAGGTCCAACCCCGGGCAACTCATTTAAAAAATTGTGCGGAAAATATTATATAGCACCAGGTTGGGGTAGGTTGATTGCAAGAACCAAAGAAGTTTAAATGCTCTTTAATAAATTTTTTTAAAGGTGAAAAATAAAGGATATAGGTAAACTTAAAGGTGATAAGCTAGCAACCGTTAAAAAATATCTAATATGACCTAGACAATTTTTAGAAAACTAACAAGAAGCCAAACTTAGGAATAACTTACTTAGAAGATAACGTTTCTTAAATCAAAACTTTGAAAACACAGCAAACAGTAAAAAATAAATAGAAAATTATTAGCTAATGGATTTTTTAATTCTTGACTCTTAAAACAATTATAAACTTCTTTTAAATTATATAAATTTATTATTTAGCTTTTCTTTGTAATTAAAATCGCCAGAAAAAAAAAGACATTAAGAAGAGTTTTACAGTAAAACGCTATCATTATCCATAGTTTCACGAAACTCTTCATTACAAATAATTATATTAACTAGAAGTGTTCGTACTTTTCTTATTATTTCACAATTATTTCTTGGTATTTCAGATTCCTTCAGCAAATACCATTCCCGAATCTTTATTCCCAGATCAAGAAATGAAATTAATTATTCCTCCTTTCCTTACACATTTTTTCCCATATATAAAACTAAGCATTAAGTATAAAAAATCCAGAGCCAGGCTCCATGGCAAATGTCAGGACACCGAGAGTTCTGGACTAGCTAGGGCTACGTCTTTAGGGGGGGAGGTGGCAGAGGTGGGCGTGGCAGCAACACCCCAACATCAGCGTGAAACTACATGGCTGGCTGGGCATGAAAATGCCCCAAAGTGTGGGGATTTCCATAAAGAGGAGAATGGAGCTGGGAGATGGGGGAAAAACAGCATGTGTTGAAATGCAAACTTGATTTTTTCCTTCCACCTCCTCCGGGTCCTTCTCGTCCTGGTCCTCGGTGGCTTCTGTTCTCCTTGTCCCTCCCTCTCTCGCTGGTCCGCGCTGACAAGCTCTGCTCATTAAATTTTATTTTATAATTACACACACCAGCAAGCACACACACATACTGAGCCATAGCCATACGCACACGCACACACATAGTGGCCCTCATTTAGGAGTTAGGCTTTAATGTTTTCGGGCGACGCGTAATTGGGTCCCGGATAACGCAGCATTTTTTCCTAGGATGTGGATGTATTTGCAGGGCATTACGTTGGGTTTTTGCTAAAAGAATAGAGAGGGAAATTCTTAAAAAAAAAATTATAAAGAAGGAAATATTTATTTTTAGAGAACTCGTTACATCTTGGGGTTAAAAAATATTTACTAGTCTTATAATTGCAACCTTGAAGTTATCTTTTAGACAATTAATAATACTTAAAAGTTTCCGAATGAAAATGATATATTTAACAGTATTTAAATATTTCTTATAATTAAAAACCCTAACTTTTGATTGATTAAAAATCTCAAAAACAGTGTAAGGGGTAGCCTTAAGTCCTTGCTTTATTATTACAATTTCTCTTGATTTTTTTCGCCTCTTGTCCATTTGGTGAGTCCTCGGAGTTTAGACCATGACGCAGGCACATTTACTTCGCTTCACGAATTAGAGCCAACAAAAACAATTGACGAGGAAAATGTTGGCAGCAACAACTACAACAGGGTAAAGGCTATAATCGCAGGGAAATGGGAAAAATGGGGGGAAAAAGGGAGTAAGAGGCAGGAGTCAGGAGTCAGGAGGCAGAAGGCAGGAGTTCAGAGGTCAGACTCCGCGTTCAGCCGAGGCCGTCTGGTGATTAAACTAAAGTGTTCGAAAGTTAATTGGCGCAACAACAACAGCAACAATTATACTTAGCCACTATTATGCCTCACGCTTGACTGAGCCCGCTTTCCGCGGGGGCCCAGTAGGGGGGATAATGGTGGAGCTGTGGATAAATGGGGGGTAGTGCCACCGATTCGATACGGAATGAAACTAACGGCACTTAAACCAAATGACCAGAGCGCGCACAATGGTGAGTTAAACGAGGAAAAGTCAGTGAAATGTTCGGGGCATCGCGGAGCTCGGGAGTTCGGGAGGTCCCGACATTTGGAAATGGCTAAAGTTGGCAGATAAATGACAGATAAAGACAACTGAAAGTGGGAATCGAATAAAGTAGAGATAGTGGTGGTGGTAGTGGCTTTGCGGTTACCGTCAACATTTCAATTATGACATCTCAATGGCCGAGGTATTTATGGTTTTGACATTAATAAGATAGCAACTATTAATGGGATAAGTGCATGGCTAATTGAAAAGTGGAATTCGTGTTATAAACCTAATTAAGGGAATAAAGAGTTGATGGCCTTTTATATGACAAATTAGTTGCCAATAATTGAATGGATTTAAAAAAAAATTATTTTGGAAAATAACTTACACACAAAGAACATAAGATTAACTTGAAAAACATATTTCCGCTCGTCTATAGCAAAGTTAAAAGTATGGAAATTTTAAATTTACATTAATATTATCATGGAAAACATATTTTCAAGGTTATTTGGAAGCCAAATAATTTTTTTTGTAATTTATTTCTTCTTGAAAAACCACAAACTTCAACCACTGTAGCATATCGCCCACAAGAGCGTACTCCTAGCAATTTCCAGGGCTATTCCCCCAATATACATACTAGTAAACATATATTGCTTTTTTGTTCCACACAAAATGGCATTATTTAAAAATGTCGATGGGTCACGCTGAACTCGTCAACGTCCTTCACTTGCTATAAGCTTTAGTTTCTTGTTTTTTTGCTGGCCATTGTTGTTGCTGAACAATGTTGCCGCCGTCCTGTAATTGAAAACGGTTATTGACAAGTTAATGGCCCGAACAACCAGCCAACCAAGAATCTAAACTAGCTACTGTAATTGCCTATTTGTATGCTAACCCAAATGAACCGAAAAAATAGCTGCAGGACTTTGCCAGCCACAGGCCACAGCGAATGAGTGAATAATTTAAAAGGCATGATATTCGAAATTAGAGGGTTTGACCATTGGATTTTATAGTTCTTGTTCTATTAGGGGATCAATTTTATAAACAAGAATTTGGGGTATATGTTTCCAAATATATTATCTTCTTTCCTTATATATTTTGCCCATTTTCCTCTTATATTTTCCAGACTATCCCCGCGTGGAGGTTGGACCCCAGAACCCTCTGCGCATAGAACGCGACCATGTGGCCAAGTTGGAGTGCCGAGTGGATGCCAAGCCCATGGTCAGCAATGTGCGTTGGTCGAGAAATGGTCAATATGTGAGTGCCACGCCCATTCACACAATCTATCGGGTGAATCGTCATCATGCTGGCAAATACACCTGCAATGCGGATAATGGATTGGGCAAGACGGGAGAGAAGGATATTGTCCTGGATGTGCTATATCCCCCAATTGTGGTGATCGAGTCCAAGACCCACGAGGCAGAGGAGGGCGAAACTGTACTCATCCGTTGCAATGTCACTGCCAATCCTTCACCAATCAACATAGAATGGTTAAAGGAGGGAGCTCCCGACTTTCGATACACCGGAGAACTCCTAACTCTAGGTTCTGTGAGAGCTGAGCATGCAGGAAATTATGTATGCAGATCGGTGAATATAATGCAGCCTTACAACTCGAAGAGGATTGAGGGTGTGGGCAACTCCACGGTGGCTCTGTTGGTTCGCCATCGTCCGGGACAGGCTTACATAACGCCCAATAAGCCGGTGGTGCATGTGGGCAATGGTGTGACCCTGACCTGCTCCGCCAATCCTCCAGGCTGGCCTGTGCCGCAGTATCGCTGGTTCCGGGACATCGACGGTGATATCGGGAACACCCAGAAGATCCTGGCTCAAGGCCCGCAGTACTCCATTCCAAAGGCACACCTGGGCAGCGAGGGAAAGTACCATTGTCATGCGGTGAATGAGTTGGGCATCGGCAAGATTGCCACCATCATCCTGGAAGTGCATCAACCGCCGCAGTTCCTGGCCAAGCTGCAGCAACACATGACCCGGCGGGTGGGCGATGTGGACTACGCGGTGACCTGCAGTGCCAAGGGAAAGCCCACGCCCCAAATCCGATGGATTAAGGATGGCACCGAGATCCTGCCCACGCGCAAGATGTTCGACATCAGGACCACGCCAACAGACGCCGGCGGCGGGGTGGTGGCCGTGCAGAGTATCCTGCGGTTCCGGGGCAAGGCCAGGCCCAATGGGAATCAGCTGCTGCCCAGTGACAGGGGCCTGTTCACCTGCCTGTACGAGAACGATGTGAACTCGGCCAACTCCTCGATGCACCTGAGGATCGAGCACGAGCCCATAATAATTCATCAGTATAATAAGGTGGCCTACGATCTGAGGGAATCGGCGGAGGTGGTCTGCCGGGTTCAGGCTTATCCCAAGCCCGAGTTTCAATGGCAATACGGAAACAATCCCTCACCCTTGACCATGTCCTCAGATGGACATTATGAGATTAGCACCAGGATGGAGAACAACGATATTTACACTTCCATCCTGAGGATAGCCCACCTGCAGCACTCTGACTATGGAGAATACATCTGCCGGGCTGTGAATCCTCTGGATAGCATACGGGCTCCCATAAGATTGCAGCCCAAGGGAGCCCCCGAGAAGCCCACCAACCTGAAGATCCTGGAGGTGGGCCACAACTATGCCGTCCTCAACTGGCAGCCAGGCTTCAATGGCGGCTTCACGGGCACCAAGTACCTAATTAGCTATCGCCGAGTGGCCACTCCCCGGGAGCAAACCCTCTCGGATTGTTCCGGCCATGGCTATATACCCAGCTATCAGATCAGCAGCTCCTCAGGTAATTCCAACCACGAGTGGATAGAGTTCAATTGCTTCAAGGAAAATCCCTGCAAGCTGGCGCCCTTGGATCAGCACCAGAGCTACATGTTCAAGGTTTATGCTCTGAACTCCAAGGGAACTTCCGGTTATTCGAACGAGGTTTTGGCCACCACGAAAGTCAGCAAGATTCCGCCGCCTCTGCATGTGAGCTATGATCCCAATTCCCATGTTTTGGGCATCAATGTGGCCGCCACTTGCTTGTCCCTGATTGCCGTGGTGGAATCGCTAGTTACCCGCGACGCCACTGTACCCATGTGGGAGATTGTGGAGACCCTGACCCTGCTGCCTTCGGGCAGTGAGACAACCTTCAAGGAGGCCGTAATTAATCACAAGTCGAGACCGGCTCACTACACCACGGCCACCACATCCGGGAGGAGCTTGGGCGCAGGGTCTGGTGCAACTGGTACCCATCTGGGAGAGGATCGCACCATGGCCTTGGCGGAGACAGCGGGTCCCGGGCCCGTGGTGCGGGTGAAGCTCTGCCTGAGATCCAACCACGAGCACTGCGGAGCCTATGCGAATGCAGAAAGTAAGCTTAACTATTATTAAACCTATTTATTATATATAATCCTAATCCATACTCTCTCCCCTTTTCAGTTGGTAAATCCTACATGCCGCACAACTCCTCCATGACCACCTCCGCTCTGGTGGCCATCGTCATTGCCTCGCTCTCGTTCTGTGCCTTTCTGGCCCTCCTCTACGCCTTCTGTCGCTGCCGCAGGACACACGCCGCCAAAAAGGACAGCTCGGGGGGAGGTGGAGCCAGCAATGTCACCACAACTCCTGGAGGCGGAGGAGTTCCGGCCGGGGCCAAGGAGTACGACCTTGACTTGGACGCCAGCCGTAGGCCCTCGCTGACCCAAACTTCGGTATGCGGACTGGGAGGCGACCCGCAGCAGTCGCAACAGCAGCAGCCACCACCGCCGCCCCCCTACTACCCCAGTGGCAGCCTGGACTCCAAGGATGGCAATGGTGGCATGGAACTCACCCTTACCGCCCTCCATGATCCCGACGAGCAGTTGAATATGCAGCAACAGCAGCAGCAGCACCACAATAACCACGGGCAGTACCAGCAGCCCAAAGCCATTCTGGGAATTTACGGAGGCGGTGGAGGCGGAGCCGGAGCCAGCTCCGGCGGACAGCATCCACATTCGAACGGCTATGGCTATCATGTGACAAGTGCCATCGGCGTGGACGGCGACAGCTATCAAGTGCTGCCCTCCGCCGGCAACTCAGCAGCCGGATCGCACGGACACGGACATGGAGAGTGTGAGTACAGCCACAGGAAAAAAAAATATATTAAGACTTGATTAAAGATGGCGAGAATATTAATTAGTTAGGGGGAAATTTGTATATAATTCTTTAAAGTATATTTGCGGCTTAAAGAATTTAATTCTCTTGGTGCTTGGATTTCTCATCAGTTACTATTTTTTAAATATTTTTTTTACAAGACTTTTATAATAATTTTCAAAGAACACAACTCCCCAAAGTCTGTGCAATTTTTGCCAACTTTTTTCGGTGTCTGTGGGAGGCAGCACAAATTCCGTTTCGGCCAGGCGACAACTTATGAAGAGACGTGGCTCTGCGGCTGAAAATGTGGGCTAGGATTGGTTGGAATCAGATGCGAGGGGCTGGGATCGGATGGCGTGATGTTCGAAGGAGATGCCGTCACTGCCTCCCCTCGCTCGGTGTGTGTGCCTTGATTAAGCGACACATTTTTCGTCGCAGATTTATGGCGGCCATTGCGATGGTCTGTCTCCGTCGAGAGCGAGAGCGTGAGCCTTCCCCGGCCGGAGTTTTTGGCCGTAATTGCATTTCATGTCAATCTAGAGCGGATCCTCCTCCACTTACCGAGCTACTCATGCAAATGCAGCAGCGCCACTCGGATTTGCAGCCGAATTTCGCCCAATTTCGCCCTGGTGTTTGGTGTCAGGCATAAGCAGCTCGCTCGCCTTGGAACCCGAAATGACACCAATCGGCAACGGAAACGGCAATGGGAACACAACGCCAACGGCAATGGGAAACGGGAGCGGCTGAAAATGTTGCCGTCGTAATTCCAATTAAGTGAGAATTAAGCCGTTATCCTTCTGCCGGCTTTGTCCCCTCGATGTAACGTCCAGTGTGTGCCGGCCAAGCCGTGTATTATTGCCCCGTTTTTAATTGGCTACAAGGCGGCTCAAGGCGGCTTTTGCGAAATCCAAAAGCAATCGCAGGAGATTTTTAATGGCGATATGTGTTTTTAATTGATTGAAGAACTCAGCTTATGCCAAGTTAACTTTTATAAGACTTTTATAAGGCTCTGGTAAGGGAATTTAAAAATAATGAAGAAATGTCTAAAGCTAAACCAGTTCCTTTGCCTAAATCCCATATTCTCAGAAAACTAGTAGTTCTTGCCACGGAATTGGTTGCCCATTTTAGTGCATCTCATTTTCCTAAAGTTTTTGGTTCCTCAATTAGCTTAGATAAAGTCCAAACAAAACAAACTTCTCCAACTCCAAAAATTCCTGATGAACTAATTTAATGCAATTATGCAAGTTGCATTTATAAATTCTATCTTAAATAATCCCCTTAAAGAGCTCCGTATCACTTAGGCTTTAAGCCGATTAGGCCGTCGAACTTAACCCAAACCCAAATGCACTTCGCACCTTATTTTTCAACTTCGCTCACCTGAGTGTTCGGCGAACCAAGCTGGGGACGGGAACAATAAAGAAGGGAACTCTATTCACACCTGAAATGGAAAGCTACAAGTTTAAAACTAAATGAAGGGGAGATGTGCACTGAAAAAAATATTAAAAAATAATTAAGGCTAACTTATTAAATGTTCAGGTTAAAACTCATATATCTTTAATAGGATAAATGGGATAATTAACACAAAATACAGCAAATATTTGCATTTAAATATTTTGGCAGTTTTTCTCCAAGTGTTCTCCCCTCAAAAATGGGAATTTTTTAAAATTAGAAAGCTATGCTTATTTTATTTTTTATCTTATCAGGCCCCTATGTAGTTAATTGCTCAGGTTAGAACTCTTATATCTTAAAAAGGATAAATATTATAATTAATTAAAAATAAATATTTAGGCAATTTTTCTCCAAGTGATCTCCCCTCAAGAATGCATTTTAATTGTGGGGCTCCGCTGGCTTTTGTTGCTCTTTCTTTTGCTCCTTTCTCCCCTTTGGCAAGCGTCAACTTAATTACTATTTCTCTGCCCTCGCTACCGAAACCCACACACACAAAACCCACACACTTGCGCACTCTCCAATATACACACTCACATCGTTGGTGTGCGGTTGCAACCGAAGCAGGACCACTTGAGGCGATACCAGCAACATGCAACATCGGTGGCGGCAACATTAATCCGATGCAGCAGCAGCAGCAACATATAGCACGCGCCAATCTAACGAACCAACCCACCATTCCCGGCAACAACAACAATCACCACTCCAACTCCAACAACAACAACAGCAACTCCACCAACAACACCACCAACATGACCAACAACTCCAACGCCGCCACCTTGAAGCGCAGCAGCCATCTGGGAAACAGAGAAAGGGAAAGGTCGCTGGTGACCGCAGCCACGGCGGCAACAACAACAGCCTTGGCCACCACCATTACAACAACATCTCGTAACGCCAAAACCGCCACAACAACAACCACACTTGCCATCACAGGTAACTCCAGCTAAAAGCGTCGAGAAAAAAGAGCCAAAATAAAACCAGAGCAGCTTTAACTTTTGCACCACACGAGAAAATAAATAAAATAGAACCTGACGCACTGAATGTTGCACATAAAATAGTAACGAAAAAACAAATAAGCAAGCACCACACGAAGTTTTTAATGTTGATGTTTCCTCACTAATTTTTGTTGCACTCTTAAAATATTTGTTATGGCGGTGATATAATTAAAAAGAAATTAAGGGATGACGTAGAAAAATGTTGGTATTGGTGAACTTGTTTGATTAAGCTTAAAATTATGCCACGAAATATTGAAGTGGCAAATAGATTACGTGCACTTATATTTCTGATATAATATTTTATTGTTGATATTTTCTCACTAATTATGGCGACACTCTGAAATGTATTGGTGTTTTCCGTTGGTGAACTTTATTAAATAAGCTTAAAAGTATGCTACAAATATTTGAGTGAAAAAAGAATTTATTTAATACATTTTATGTGCACTATTATTTGTGATACAATATTTTTTTTCTACACTCTGAAATAATTAAATAGAAATCAAAAGATTTTGTGGTGAAATTTCGTTTATTGGTGTTTTCTGTTGGAGAAAACTTTGGAATAATAAATAATAAATGTATGTATAATAATAAACTCAAAAATAAGCAGCTTATATTTTTGACACAATATTTTATTGTTGATATTTTCTCACTAATTATGGCTACACTCTGAAATATATTGGTGTTTTCTGTTGGTGAACTCCATTGAATAAGCTTAAAAGTATGCTACAAATATTTAAGAGAAAAAAGAATTTAAATAATACTAAATATCATTTTATGTCCACTGTTATTTTTGATGCACTATTTTATTCCTACACTCTGAAATAATTAAATAGAAATCAAGGGATTATGTGGTGAAATTTCGTTAATTGGTGTTTTCTGTTGGAGAAAACTTTGGAATAATACAGCCACAAAAAATAATCAACTATGTTTATGTTTGACTTTATTTTTGCTTCAGCCCCAAAATGTACAAAATGACTTTGTGGTGAAATCTAGTGTTGGATGCTGTTGGTTTAAGAGAAGAAAATAGTCGGACAGTGTAACCTTCATATTAAATACAAACATCAATAAATACACTTACTTCCTAAAACAACTTTCTCTACCTTTCCCTTATGTGTCCGAATGGCTGACACTTGCAAAGCAAAAGTTTTAAACAAGTCAGAACAAACACAGAAATCTCCTTCTTTTCCTCCATTTCCATAATTAATTGCATACAAAAAAAAATCCAAAAAATAAATTTTGAATTCTAAACGCTGGACAAATCTTTGCGGGAATGTATTCGCTTCTGCCGCTGATCTACCGAAGACAATGTCCCCACTTAATGATGCAGTCCAGCCGGAGCTTCTTCAAGATGAGTTTCAAGGCGCCCAGTCTAAAGGGCTCCTCCACGCCGACCATTACCGAGTTCTCCAAGAAGAAGACGCAGTCCCAACCCTCGCAGCCCTCGCAGTCGCAGTCCTCGCAATCCACGCAGACGTCGTCACCACAAAAGGCCGCTCCAACGCCATCCCAGTCCTCGCAGCCGCCGTCGTCGGAGACCAAGAAGAGTCCTTTAGGCACACAGAAACCCTGTCCGCAGCCCAGTATTCCCGACCAGCGGGCGAAATGGATGGCCAAGGTCTCACCGGAAATGCAGAGAAAGGCCAAGTTGGCAGCTGGCAAAGGGGGTCCTCCTTCCCCAAGTCAGCCAAAAAACAATTTCAATCAGAGCAATAATCCCAGCTTTGGGATTCCTGGTCAAAGTCCTGTTCCGAATTTCGGGGGAATGCCCAGGAATCAGCCACAGCAGCAAAGGAAGACAGACTCTGACACCGCCGACGCCTTCAAGGGAGCCTCTTCCGAGTCGCAGCGGAAGAGCTGGATGAATCGGATGCAGGGATCGCAGCAGAAGAGGCAGGCCCAGTGGCTGAAGGACATGCAGGCCAAGCAGCAGGCGGGCAGGGACATTCAGGCTCAGAAGCTGCAGATAATGCAGCAGGCGATGCCGGGACATCAGACATCAGGTGCTGCGTCTCCACCAACCTCACCACTCCAAGGATCATCGACTCAACCGCTGGAGCCAGAGAAACCCGAGGAAAAGTCCCCGGAACGCCTGGCCTATCTGGATGCCATCAAGCAGTTGAATAGCTACCAGGCTCTTGAACCCGTCGCTGGGAGAGCGACCACCAAGAGCTGTAGGTCCGAGCAGGATCCCATAATAACGGAGACTCTGGAGTGTCTGGAGAAGACGGGATTTAGCAGGGAGCAACTTAAGGCCATACCCGTGATCCAAGTGGCTGGCTCCAAGGGAAGGGGCTCGACTTGCGCGATCGTGGAGAGTATATTGCGATGTCATGGCGTGAAGACGGGAGTACTGTGCTCCCCCCATCTCTTCCTGACCAGCGAGCGAATCAGGATCGACGGGGAGCCCCTGGAGGAGGTGCCGTTCACGGAGCTCTTCTGGAAAATCAACATCGAGCTGGCCAACATGAATCCACCGCCATCCTATAACAAAATCATGACGGTGATGGCCTTCCACGCCTTCCAGCAGGCCGGCGTGGAAGTGGCCATTGTGGAGGTTGGACCCGGCGGCGCCAGCGACGCCACGAACATAGCCTCGCACGCCGAGACCATAGGCATCACCACGCTGGGCTGGGAGCAGAGCTCTAACCTCAGCAACTCCCTGCGGGACATAGCCTGGGCCAAGGCGGCGATCATGAAGCCGGAGGCCAGCATCTACACCAATGTCAGCCAGCCGGAGTGCTGCGAGGTCCTTGCCCAGAAGGCCAAAAAAATTGGTGTGCATCTGCAGAAGGTGCCCAGCTTCAATGACTATATCGAGGGGAATCTGGGCAACAAGCAGGTGATGGGCAATGCCAACTACACCATGAGGCTGAACGGTTCCCTGGGCATACAGCTGGCCTATGATTTCCTGCGGCGCCACCGACCCGAGTATGTCGTTGGCGTGGCCAACAACTCGACCATATTGACGCCTGGAGCCACGCGTGGCATCGAGACCTTCGAGCAGCCCGGCCAGTTCGACTTCATCAAGCACGACATGTTCAACGTCTACCTGGACAGTGCCGACACCTTCGAGTCCATGATGGCGTGCCAGAACTGGTTCTACGGCCGGACTCGCTCCAATCGCCAGCCGAAGATTCTGCTCTTTAACAAGGTCAACGAGTTTAACGCCAAGGATCTGCTTACCATTCTCCGCAGTCAGGTTCGCTTCGAGGAGGCCTACTTTGTGTCCTGTCCGAACTTCTTCGAGGGCGAGACCCTGGTCGACGAGGAGGGCAAGGCGACGGTCTGGCACGGCATGGAGGATCTGCAGAGGGCCCGAAGGAATGCCGGCAGCTGGCGGTCTCTCTGCGAGGAGAACGGCAAGAAGGACAGCTCACAGCTGTCCATCTCGGTCGGGGCCTTCTTCGATGCTCTGCAGAACAAGTACGGCCGGCAGACGTACGGCATGAAGAGCGAACTGGACGTCCTGGTGACGGGCTCGCGGCAACTGGTGGCTGCCACAATCTCGTGTCTTCGGAAAATGAAGGCTGCGGCGAGTCCATGGAACAACAACACATCCCGACGATAGGTCGACCACGTTTTGGGCATCACAAAAATTTCGTCGTGAAAGTTTTTAGTTATTTTGTTTGACTCTCTTTTTACCTGCGAACTGCACCTGCAACTGAAATTAAATAGAAGCACTTTGCACTACAAAATAATAATGCACTTTTAATGGAATGAGTTTGGAAGTTAATATATATTTTATACAAATTCTCCTTACTAAACCAAGTCTTAAAGTATCTTAATCCCGACCACGTGTGGCTCTTTTTGGACAGCTGCCTGATGGGAATGACTAGGCTTTACTACCTTCTATATATAGCTTGAGTTGATGTGTGTGTTTTCCAATTAGCCACTGTGACTTTCAAGTTTCCTACCAAAGCACCTTTTTTTTCGACACCTTTTTCTGCCTTAGAAGCACAGCTGTATTAACTAACTAGTAGCTACCTCAATAACTCAACGTAAATGTGCTAATTTCCAGGGTCCAGCAACAATTCCACCGAGAACAACTACAGCAATGCCAGGGATCTGTCGCAGGAGGCGTTGTGGCGCCTCCAGCTGGCCGCCGCCCAGTCGCAGCAGATCTATGTGGAGCGACCGCCGTCGGCATTTAGTGGCCTGGTGGACTACAGTGGCTACTCGCCGCACATCCAGACGGTCACCAGTTCCCTCAGCCAGCAGAGTTTCACGCCTCAAAGTGGCAACTCCGCCTCGGTGTCGCAGCCCCTGGCGCCCCACGAAATGTTGCAGGCAGCGCAGCGTTACGGAACTCTGAGGAAGTCCGGCAAGCAGCCGCCATTGCCGCCGCAGAGGAAGGATATGCAGCAGCAACCGTCGAAGCCGCAGCAGCAATTGGGTGAGTTTAATATTAAAATTAAATTACAAATAATATAATAATAAGATATTATCTAAGCTTAAATATCTAAATTAGAAAGCAATCTAAACTCAAGTGCTTAAAAATTACTTTCTATTTCATAATCCCATATATGTGATTATTGCATCACAAATTGTTCGTCTGAAGCAATAAGGAAATCCCATTGGAGAAGTAATCCATCCGAAAATCCAATCCCAACACAAATCTGTGGCCCAAAAATCCGAATTCAGTTGAGGCGACTAAGAAATCAGTTTGATTGATTATGCACTTAAGTGGTGGGAAATGTTTGGCCAAGAGTTTTGCTGATGCTCCGAGCTGAAGCTGCTCGGATAAATAAAATAGAATTTCCTTACTGTCGGGACAATGGGAGGCAAGGACAGCCAGCGCACACACACGCACGCACCCTTTTCCCCACATTTCCGTATAGAATTTGCATCTGTATATCTTTTTATGCAACAGAGGCAGGATGCACCAATGTACATAGATAAATGCACATAAAATAGTCAGCTCTCGGGGCCTGCCTCCCTTGCCCCGTCCTTCTACCAAAAAACAACAAATCGCTTGCAGCGACAACTATCGCAGCAGCAACTCCTCCTCCTCCTTCGCCTCCTCTGGCAACAAAATGGAATAAAAAGGTTTCGAAATACTGGAAAATACCAAAACAAACTATGGCGAAATAGAAGGAGATAGATGGTTGGATGGATGGCTGGCTGGTTCAAGGGATAGGGAGGCGGGAGAGCCCCTGCGAACGAGCGCTATTAAAAATGTAAAATGCAAGAGCAGAAAATATTTTACAGAATCAAAATCAAACAACGCTGCCAGCTGTAAGTGAAGTGAAACGCTGAAGCGAAACCCAAAGCACACACGCACCCACAAGCCGATCTAAATAAAAGCACATAGACAAGCGCACACTGAAAGAAACCAGATCAGAGTATAGAAAACTGAGAGCCAAGGATTTGTAAGAGAAGAAAATGCTTAGCTGTCAGTGTAATTGAAAGTGATGGCAAAATAGCAACAAGTTTCAAATAAACAAAATAAATTGGAACATAAAATCAATAAATAAAGTTTCGGACTATCAACAAATATCTTTTAAGTAAATTAAAGAAAGAAACGATCAATCATTAGTTTTCCATATTTTCGACTTCACTTTAATTGTGATATTTATTGCTTATGATTTCCACACTAAAATCTCCATTCATGGCACCCACTGGCTGATGTTTACCTGCATTTCTAATAGAATTCCGTATGCCCCTAACCGCAAGACCTCAGCGAACGAGAAATTGATTGATTTTCTCCATTGTCGGCCGCAATGCCACATGGAATGCATAAAAAGGATTGCGATTCCGATTCCGATTGCGAATGCGAATGCGAGAGCTATAGCTACACAGCTATAGCATCATGATGCCAGAGTGCTCGGCATTTACTTTCAGTTAAAGGCTGCGGTTTTTTTAGTATGCGCACACACACGGCGTATGCGTGATTTTTGTGTTGTTATGCATAAGATATCCGCTCCGTATTCCGTTTCATATTCCGCATACGCCCCGTATACCAACTTAATGCTGCTTCAATTAGACAGGCAGACAAAGGCCGAAACGTAGAGAGAGCCAGAGACTGCGGCGATTGTGGTCTCTCCGCAGCGTCGACCAAAACAATAGTTGGGGCGGGGAAAATCGTACAGAAAATGGGGCAAAACATCCTGACCAGCTTTCATATTTAGCCGTGTACATTATGAACTGCTTCTAATCGGCTTAGAAAGGAGAAGCAGCTGCAGTTGCTGCAGCCAGCCAGGCAGCCAGCGGAGGAGCACAAAAACATTTCAATTAAAACAAAAGCCATGGCCAAAGACTCGACTTTCCCCTGTGCCCCTGTCTGTTTTTTCGACTCCTGCTCGTACTCCTCTGCAGTTCGTGTGCCGCATTTTTGGCCACAAAGCAACAAAGTGGAGCCCAGAAACGAAAGCACCAACGAATATATGCCAACTCAAGATGTGCGAAAGGAAAAAGCGGAAAAGATGAACAGCTGCGGTCCAAACGAAACCACAAATACCCTTAATGATCATTGATAAAGACAACTTTTGAGCCTTTATTTACCGCGCTATAGTCACTGGATTTTTGCCAGAGAAAGGGATAATTAACCGAAGGGTAACTTTTACTGAGGATTTTTTTATATTTTTCAAACTTCATATCCCTTAATATTTAGACCGCAAAAATAGTTTTAATTGTTGGTAAAAATGTTTATATTTAATGCAAACATTAAAAGCTACATAGAGCTCTTTGCAAGGCCTGAAATACTTCCCGTTCTGGCCAGCAAAAATGGACCCTATGAAGGGCAGAAAAAACTGCAACCAAAATCTGTGAGGGACTGAGTAAAAGGGTTGGCGCAGTGTCAGCTCAAGCCTGCGGATGAAGACGAGCTTCGGTGACCTGGCGGCAGTTGCTTCACTTTACTTTTGTGCTGCCACCTCTCCTCCAGGCTCCCAAAAGAAACTCCTCCATTTCGAAAGGGACTCAGGACTCGGGACTCGGAACTCAAGTTGAATGGCAAGTGGAACTCGAGGGCCAGTTTAAAGCAATAAAAGCAGTTGCAGACTGTTGTTAACCCGCTCCTCCAGCGGCGCACCACTTTATATTGGCTTCAACCCTAGTTTTGACTTTGATGAAAAGAAAGAAAAACGACAAAAGAATCGAGGGAACAACGAGAGAGCCAAGTATTTCGCTGTTGTTTCAATGCCCCCGAAATTGCGCTGCAAAGTATGCTATGCTTTCGGCTCAGCTCGATTTGCGCAATCCCAATTGCCGACTGCAGCATCTACTACTACCTCCTATCGTCCAGAGTTCGGCCAAAATAAAGTCCAAAGTCCAAAGAGAACAAATCACAGAGCGCGTTACGCAATGCCAAACATTTTTATTTCGAGTGCTTCACTCCGTTCGCCGTATTGAATTGCAGCAGCGCCGCATTGCATTCGATTCAGCGCTCAATTCGGAGCTCTTTTCGGCTTGCCTTTTGCTGTGAGTTTTAATTAGTCCTGCAAATTCCTGTGTGTGGGTGTTCACGGTATCATTTTCTGCTAGTTTAGGGTGTTGATTCCCCGGAATTCGCTAACAGCGTTTGAGTGATTAAATTTCGATCGAGCTGAAGTTGATTTGATGGGAAAGAAACGCAAGTGCACTTAGCATTAAATGCACTGTTATCAATTAGGTCGAGTGGCGGAAATTAAATCTAGCAAAATGTTTAGCAATTTTTAATAATAAAAAATACATTTAAAAATTGTTTTCAAGTGGGTTTAGTATTTACTCTACGCTAGCTTGCAATTAAATCAGTCATGAAGAAATAAAAGATTGCCTAAAAAAATTTTAATATTAATATAAAAAATATAAGCTAAGGCTTAAATATTGCTTTAAGGGAAAAACATTAATATAATTAAATAATTTAATATGTGAATCCTTAGAGCAAAATATTGCATTTCTTGAAATAACCCATTTAAATGTAATTAACTAATAGACTCTCCCTCATTTCCAAGTTCCCCTTTCTCCGCATAATATTTCACCATTTCAATGGCATTAATTTTGGTTGAAAAATCTCTGCACCGAACAAGATAATTGTATGTCTAGCAAATTCATTTCAGAACCATGAGAGAAATTTGGTTAGCCAAATCAGAGGTATAATCATAAATTTTTGGTTATCCATTAAATTTGTTTGGTTGCTCGCTTGGCTGGTTTGTTATTCCTGTTGATTAGATTTAGCTTTTTGTATTTGGTTTCTATTTGCATTCCTTGTGTAAATTGTATGTGCAATTGTATATATTTTTTTTTTTTTTGCTTTTTGTTTTTGTTCGCATGATTTTGTGGCTTTTGGGAAAATACAAACGAAACGCAAAAATTAACAATTGGAAGCATATTAACCGCATCAATTTCCGTAGAGCAACAGCAGCAACAAAGCGTGTACAGATCATTAAACAAACATTCAAACGGATAGGAACATACAGTTGTGGTCGAAATAATAGCACCTAAAATGGTATAAGTCGTGGGAAAATATGTTGTCTTTTAGGGGACATTTTGGGTGTAGGTTTTGTGGGGTTATACAGATAATAAAATATTATTTAACGCTTTATTTAATTATTTAAAAGCTTACCAATCGGATGTATTATGGTTTAAATTTATTCTATCCTCAATTTGAGTTCAATCTGAGTTTACAATAATAAATTGATATTTGTTTTAAAATAATTACAGTAAAAGTTTAGCTCATCTCACTTCTTATAAATAAAAATATATATTTTATTTGTTATAATTATTATATATATTATAGTTATTACATTTATTATTTTTATTTTATTTATTATATATTTAATACATTTATATTGCCCCAACTGTCCACACCTGCACACAGACACTCACACACATAAACAGCATCCACATCCACACACCTTCAGCATTATTTATTACGCCATGGGGCCAAGCCACAACTTTCGACAAATTTTTTGGCAAAACATTTTACGTAATAAATTTATTTTAATTACAACGCCGAAAGTGCGGCGAGTGCCAGGGAGATAGCACGGCCGAGTGGGTGGCTCTGCTGTTCCTGTTGCTGTTGCTGTGGTTGGTAATGAATGCGCTTCAATTAAATGAAATATTCATAGGCATAAATACAAGAGCAAGCCCAGAGCAGGAAGGCGCAGAGTGGGGTGGTTTTTGTACAGGCAAAAGTACAGGTAGTAGCATTACCGGCAGCATCCTGACAAAGGAACGCACCTTATGGCAGCGGGAGCAGCATGTTTTATGGGCCAACAGAAACCATCAGGACTATCAGGAGCCAAGGGCTTGAAGGCAGACAACAAGAGAGTCAAGGGGTCAAAAATTAAGTGACTTTATAGGAGGTATCTAAGAGATAGTATCGCAACGATAATTAAATACTTTTCATAATTCAATTTCTGACTCAATTAGCAGTGACTTAAATTATTAAAAACGAGAAAGAAAGCTAACTTCGGTAAACCGAAGTTTATATACCCTTGCAGTCAGCAATTGGATCATTGAAAAACGATCCATTTTGGTA
>VNJW01004953.1:0-34802 GCA_008042615.1 Drosophila auraria | reverse complement strand
GCATTTTAGTCCTTCATAGCGGAAGTCGACAACCAATAAGAGGACGACTTTCAAGAGAAGGCGACTAAACAATTATGCTGTTCCGGAAAGAAATGCAGAGCCGGAACCAGCAATTCCAAAATTAAGCTACGCCTAATCGAGCTCACAAATATAGGCCAGTTTTAACCCCAAACACCATATAAGGGATAATACACATTTTCTATAGTCGTATACATTCGTTTCTCTCACACGAACTTTGACAGCCGAACTAGGGCCTTATTGTTCCGAACGAGGGCCTTATTTTTCCGACGAGACTACCTTCTATAATTGTATCATGGTCTCATCAGCTTTATTTATTCAGCGTGCTTTCCACATTCTGACAGCTAGAACCAGCTGTGAATTATAGTGCAACGTAGGCGTTAAGTGCGAACCTATTGCAGAGCGACCTTGGCTTGACGAGGAGAGAGGAAGTGGGGACCACTTACTGATGGCTAGAACTCATTGGGAACTATAGTGCAAAGCAAGTGGTAAGTGCACCAATACTGCTGACTTCTTTCAAAAATCCATGACAGGATTACCTATTTACTTGTAGTCGTAATAATCTCCAGTTTCAACCAATCCCGTACCACTGTGCAACAGTGTTGCATAGCGCTGAAAACCACGTAGTGATTTTAACCTTACAAGCGAAATCGGCGAAAGGAAGAAGATAAATCTTATCACCCGATTTCCACTCCCTCACCCGATCTGCCACTGAATACCCGCAGTATCTTCTTCGGCTTCGGCATTACGTGTGCGTGAACAGAGGCTTTCCATTTCATTTCTGAATCGGCGCCCAAGCAGCAATCAGTAGTGATAACACCGCCGGACCGAAGACCGGATACTACATAGTGGGAACCTGAGGGCACTCACTAATTAATAAATTCGACCTCAGTGATAAATAAAAGGCAATTGTCCACTGCACAAAATGACGGAGCTTATCAGGAAGGGAGCCCTGTTCCTCATGAGCGAGAAGTGCTATGATAACTACTTCCTGGAGCACAACTTCTTGGACAGTGAGTGGGCCGGTAATCCGGTAATCCAAATTGGTCAATTAACAATCCATTTTCCTCCTCTGCAGTTCCCTGCTTCAAGGCTCTGCTGAGCAAGGGCCTTGGCCTGGCCATTATCGCCGGTTCGGTGCTGGTCAAGGTGCCGCAGGTGCTAAAGATCCTTAACAGCAAGTCCGGTGAGGGTATCAACATAGTTGGCGTGGTGCTGGACCTGCTGGCCATCTCCTTCCATCTGTCGTACAACTTTATGCATGGCTATCCGTTCAGTGCCTGGGGCGACAGCACCTTCCTCGCCATCCAGACCGTGGCGATTGCCGTCCTCGTCCTCTACTTCAATGGTCGCAAGCTGCAGTCGGGCCTGTTCCTCGTAGGCTACATAATACTGATGTACGTCCTCAACTCTGGACTGACGCCGATGTCGGCGCTATTCACCATCCAGAGCTGCAACATTCCCATCCTGCTGGTGGGCAAGCTGTCGCAGGCGTACACCAACTTCAAGGCTGGATCCACGGGTCAGTTGTCCGCCGCCACAGTAATCATGATGTTTGCCGGCTCTGTGGCCCGCATTTTTACCTCCATCCAGGAAACGGGCGACACAATGATCATAGTCACCTTCGTAGCCTCCACTTTCGCCAACTCTGTCATCTTGGCCCAGCTGATCTACTACTGGGACAAGCCAGCCGCTGGCGCCGTCAAGGGTGGCAAGGATGCAAAGGCCAAGAAGCCCAAGAGCAAGAAGGATGACTAGGCGGGAGAAAGAGCCGCCGGAGAGAGATTAGAACTCGAAACGAAACAAACTTCGGTTGCAACTATTTCTCGACATTGTAGAACAAACATATGCAAGTTTAAATAAATTGAGTCCTTAGCTTATTAAGTTGTCCTGCTTCTCGAAGTGCTGCCGCAGGAGAGCCAGGGCGCGGTATCGATGCGATATGGTGTTCTTTTCGGCTTTGGGCAGTTCGGCGTAGGTCTTGTCGTAGCCGTTGGGCAGGAACACGGGATCCCTGCAGTTACAGTCATATCAGTATTGGACTTTCTTATCAGGTTAGTTATGCAAGTGACTCACCAGCCAAAGTCCCGGGGACCGCGCGGCTCTACGATGACGCCGTCGGTGATTCCCTTGAAGATCAAAGGCTCCGCTCCAACGCCCTCGCAATAGCCAAAGGTGCAGATAGCCTGAGCAGACTTGTCCTCCCAGCCATGGAGCAGGCGATGTAAGCCCTCTGGCTGCAGTTTCTCTAGGAACCACTTGATGTACGGACCCGGCAAGCCTTCCAGCGCATTGAAGCACAAGCTGGTGTCCTCCACAAGCACCGGACCGTTCACCTGGCGTGCTGCCTCCTTGCACTTCTTGATGGCAATCTCATCAATGTCTCCTAGAAGATTATAATGACGCTGATAAATTAATTCAAGTGAATTTAATTTTATATTTACCTTGCAGTTCCGGCAGATCAATCTTCTGGGACACAATCGGGCGCGGAAAACTGGGACCCAAGATAGCCAGCAGCTCCTCCAGCTTCTTGGCATTGCCTGTCACAAATGTAATTGGCTTGGACATTTTTTAAACGGATTTATCTATTAAATTTACAGAATTTAATTAAATGTTATTAGCGTAAATAAAGAGAGAATTGCCACGGTGAAGCATGCGGCGCAAACAGCTGCTTTTAGCTTGGGCGCCAAAACGGAAAAGCATTCAAAAGTTTATTTGAATTGAATAACAGTCGAGGGACAAATATTGGCCATACACAGGGCTTAACAGTAGTAGAAAAAAGTTGTATGCCATTTATTACATTATTATTTACCACACAAAGATAAATATTTCAGAATATTGACCGTAGCATTTCTAGTTGATTTTATTCAATATGTATTTCATTTAAATTTAAAGACAGCATTTTTAATTTTTATGGATTTTTCATTCTTTTTTTTTTGTGGGGGCGGGGGGTGTTTCTTGGATTGACAAATACGAAAGACGAACTTTGCAATAAATATGTACGCAAACTTGTGTTTCTTGAGTGAGACCAACAACAGCAGGAGGGGGTCAACAGCTGGTGTCTGAATTCCTAGTCATCCAGTGTGAGATGCAGATTGGCCGACGGATGCAGGCCTAGTTCCTTGAGCGAGCTGTCGTTGTGCTCCGCCTCCAAGGATTTGCGCGGGAAGGCGCAGATGAGCTTGTAGCCTTCGTGGGGGATGTGCTTGTGCGTTTGGCGGATGTACAGCCGCAGCGTAGACAGCTTTGTGTCCGACGGCCAGCGCAGCTGGACCATCTCGTCGGTACCGGCGACATTGAGCAGGCGCAGCTTCAGGGCAGTCAACTCGTCCTTGGCCTCGCCCAACTGATTCTCGTACGAGGCTGCCACCACGCCCTTGAGCTCCTCGTCGTCGAACTCCTCCAGGCTCTCGTTGTCGCTGGTGGCTTCTTGATTATCTTCGGTCTTTGAGCCGCCGCCACCGTTCTCGTTCATGGAATTCTTGATGGCCAGCTCCAGCTGCTCCTCTTCGGTGAGCTCCAGCACCTTGGCTCGCTTCTTCGGAGTTCCCCTCGAGCTGGCAGTCGAGGAGCACGAGGCCTCCGGATCACCTTCGTCGTCATCATCGTCGACGTTCACGGCTGACCGCTTCGAGGTGCTGGGTGCATCCTCGGCGATAAAATCACGATGCTCCTTCAGGAACTGCCGCAAGTCGGGCAGGACATTCTCCTGCTTTGGCTCCGGACTGCGCCAAACCTCCTCGCCCGTGCGGGGATCGATCACGCACAGATAGGGCAGGGCGGCGCAATGGTAGAAGGCCACGAAGCGCCGGCCTTCTGATGTGTCATTGTCCACCTGCCAGAAGGTGAACTGGCGCCGCACCAGCTTCTTGAGCTCCTTGTCCGACCACACGTCGCGGTTCATGGTCTGCGACTGGAAGTTGTCGCCCTGCACGTTCACCAGCAGCCAGCGCTGCCGCTTAGTGGCGAACTCCCTGGCCGCCGTCAGCGTTCCGGAGTAGAGAATATCTGTGGGCGGGCGGAACAAGTCTCCAAGGCGGGATGTGCTGGTGGCCGTGGCCGCCGTTGAGCGACTGTTGAGTGCCATTGCCTGGCCAGCCACTACCATCTGTGCTGAGCGCTCGCGCCGACGTCGATGAGCGCTCGGATCGGCATAGACGCCGGTTGCCTGCAACTGCTCCTCCATAAGGGCTCCTTCTCTGGCGAAATCGCGCAGGGGACACACCTTAACGCGCTGCGTGACCCGCGATAGCCGGCTGCTGCTCCCGGACGCAAAGAAGTTGTCATCCTCCGGCAGAATCAGTTGCTCCCGGACCGGAGCGATGGGAGCACGCACCTCCTCGTCGTCGTCCAGCAGGGGAAGCGAAGCTGCAGCGGAGGCCGCTGCCGAGGATGTGGACGCCGCTGCTGCAGCGCCTCCCTGCTCGAAGAAGAGCGCCACAGCAGCGGCGACATCGTTGGCACAGGCCCCCAAATAATGCTTGGCCTCTTCGGCGGTACAAGCGGTCACCTCGACCACCTGCTCAACCAGCGCGTCCGGCGCATCGCTACTGGACATGGCTCTGCGGTCGCGGAGTACGGAATTAGTTGCTTGGGCGCGCAGAAACGTTGTTAAAATTGGATAAACGGAATACGAACACGGAATAATCCAAACGAGCTATTTTCCAGGGACAGATAAAATGCGTCCGCACAGCTGTGAGAAAATCAGTGTTCGTAAGCTGGCGCCAGGGGTAGTGTTGGAAAAGGCCGCAGGTCAGCATGATCGTTTTTCAAATATTTAACTTACTTGCCACTTAAAAATAAAAGATAATACAGAACATGATACAACTATATATATATCATGATACAGAATATGTAGCTCCTCTACTATAGAAACTTTACGAGCAAATGAATAAAATTAAATAAGATTTATTTAAACTTATATTCACCATATACATAGAACATGAAATCAAGGAAATTACCCTAATATATTGAAAGTTTTCACCGCTCTAACAAAAACAATTTTTATTCTCTCGGATTGTTCCAAATTTCTTTGATTTTTTAATCACAAAAAATTGCGCCACCTTTCCCAGGAAAGTTTTATTTTCTACTGTCATCGTTGCGCAGTACTGCATCCTGCGCTCAGTCGCTGTGCAACACTGGACAGCAGCAGCACCAGCAGCAGCTTTATATACGCGAAAAATTAAGATAAGATTCGCAATCGCTGAGGAGTTGTCCCCCAAAAAACATGACTAATACCAACTCGGACTGGAGAATCGAACGACCTGTCACCGTGAATATGTGAGCCGCCGCGTACCGGGACCAACGAAGCCAGTTTTCCCCAATCAGAAGTGTCAGGTGCATTCCGAGAGAGAAAAATAAAAGTGATTCCCAGATTTGCGTTCGGATCTCCGGATCCCCAGTGCCATTTGCTGCCTCAACGCCCGAGTGCCTACTAAAGCTGGCCGCGTTATGCTGCGCGGAATAAGTTGAATAAGAAATAAGTTCCAACTCCGGGGCCCAAGTTGTTGTTTATTTGTTTATTGTTAATAATCATCGCCACCGCCGCCGCCGCCTCCGCTGCTGACGTCGCAAGATGGTCTCGCTGATAAAGAACCAATTGCTCAAACATTTGTCCATGTAAGTGTTGGTGGGGTTAAATCTGTGTCAGTGGGAAATGTAATTACGAAACTCAATTAGGTGCACTTGGGCGGGCTAGTAGTGGCCAGCTTGCGAGTGGTTGGAGCCCTTGGAACGCGAATTGATTTTTCCCAGCTTTCAGCATTGTTGCTTGGGTCTCTCTGCCTGTGTGTGTGTGTATTTTTCACAGCTTCCCTGCCTCCCCCATTCTTGTTTTTCCTGCCAGCAACTCTCGTCACCTGTCCTGACCCCCGCTTTTATGCCTTCTTTATCGCTTATCGCATCCGCTGCCCGCGTTGCTAATTTGCTAACCTCCCTGACCCGGGGGTTCCCCTCGCCAAGTAACAAGTGGATTGCCAATTTCGCTCTCCACGCACTTTCAATTTTCTCATCATCCGTAAATGTTTGTTTTTTCTTTTTCTTTACGATGGCGCCGTCTCCTTGGAATTGAATACCATCCATACCCTCTCTCTCCTCCTCCCCTGTTGCTCGCGGCATTTGCATGTGAAATTCAATTTTCTTTGTCTTCCTTGGCGCAATATGGTTTACTTGACGGCTGGGTTACTCGATAACCTTGCCCAGAAAGGGGGCTTTGACGACTCCGTCGCCGCGGTGGACACACATTGATGGGGGGAAAAAAATCAAATACTTTTTTTCGTATGCGTATAATTATAAACAATGCAGGCCCCAAGGGAGGTTCTCCGATTGCTTTGTCAGGTTATTACACGGAAATTTACTTTTGGCAGCTATATAAGGAAAAATATTTACGAGTTTTAACCCTTTTTCGATTAGTCTCTGAATTTTAGAGACTTATACCTTGTTTATTGGCTCTAAAAAGACATTAACATTTTTTTTAAAACATATCACTATTATTATATTCAAAGGTTCACTCCTGAGAGTCCGTTTTAAGCGAAATCTAACTAAAAATCAAAGAAAAACCTTGTCTGTAGCTTAATTCAACTAATTATAGTTTTATAACTTGAAAATATCTTAAATGAAGTGAACTTGAAGTACAAAAATGCATAATTCCTGCCTCTATATATCAATTATTCACTATGTTTAAAGAAAATCATATCAGCATCCGTTAAATATACTCCTTTTTATAGTATTGAGGTCTTAAATATATTATTAAATATTTTTTCTTATGAAAATATCATTAGATTCTATTTAAAATTAGTTCTCCATGCTCCTATTTATAATAAACTGTCTCAACATAGATAGATTTATTATCTATAAGCTCTATAAATTGTATAAAACACGAACTAGATATTCTACAAACCACAATAACAGCTTTTAACTTCCAAAAAGTCCATGTTCAAGTTTAGTTAAAGTTTATTTTCACGTGTAGTTTAGTACGCACATTAATTAGGTTTCAAGTGGGTTTCTCAAAGGAATAGTGTCGCAAAGCTACCGTTACCATTGCCCGATTCCGTGTAATTCTTTTTATATATATCTGTCCCCATGCACGAACTTTAATATGTCAAGTCCTGGCCTGCCTGCCACCTGCTTAAACAAAGGCCATATTTACCCGTATACACAGCGGCATTGTCTTGGCCCCTTTGTGGATATCTTTTGTGCGTTATTGCCACCGTGTCCTCTGCCCTTGTCCCCCACCTGGCACCTTAGCTCCCTTCCACGCAATTAGGCTGCAAACAAGCCAAGTTTATAACATAACACGGCCAAAGAGAGAGGAGAGAGTGTGTAAATGCAAAGCAAACTTGTTGCCCAACTTGTGGGGCGGCGAAAAGTTAAAGGAAAGAAAGCTCTTTACTGCAGCTCCCGTCGCGGCTGTTATCATTTTTCGCCAGGAAGTTGGAAAGTTGCCCAACCGGAGCGGCATTTCTTATGGCCAGGGGATTTCGGAGATGGCCAGGAATAAGTTCTTAAGTAGCAAGTTGAGCCGGAACCTTTCCTTACCCCTCAACTAACCAAATCAATTCGATTTCAATTATACTCAGAGCCATTAGAGGGAAATGGGTCAATTGGTGGCAACCATCTGGCGCTGACAGTCTACGAGTTCGCCCCTCGGTTTATATCTCTATTCCTCTTCTTGGGTTCCAGCCCCCTTTCTGTTGTTTTTCCATACTTTGCAAATGCAATGTGACATGTGCGACGAGGCTGATTTAATTGGCGAGACAGGCAGACGACGACGACAACCACTCACGTTCTCTCTCTCCCTTTTTGCCCATTTAGCTACACGAAGAACCTATCCTCGGACAAAATCAACCTGAGCACCTTCCGCGGCGAGGGAGAGCTCTCGAACCTGGAGCTGGACGAGCGGGTGCTCACCGAACTGTTGGAACTGCCCAGCTGGCTGCGCCTCACCTCCGCCTGGTGCAATCATGTCTCCTTCCGGATTAGCTGGACCAAGCTCAAGAGCGTGCCCATAACGCTGGTGAGTACTAATCCCAGGGATTAAGGGCAGTAGTTAAAAGGAAGTGCGCTTCAGGAAATTGCAGTCCAGTTAGTGTAAAGGGCAGCTGGATGAGTACTTCAATGGGCAGTCTTTAAAAAGTAAAGGTTTTTATAGCATTTTAAGGATTATGTTATGTATTTTTATGTATTAATGTATTTTAAAAAATAAATTCGACGTGACACAGAGTTCGCTTTGGCTTTGAAATCTATTAAAAAGTATACCTTAAAGTATGCAAATAAATATTTAAGGGCTCAACTTAAGAGTTTTTCTGGGTCATACAATTTGGTAGCATACTTTTTAGTTGCATTTTTTATGGAATTTATAACCAAAGTGATTTTTTTGGCATTAAGAAGAGCTTCTATAATAATAATATATCTGGTGTGCCACAGAAATTGCAATGGTCTTAAATTCTATTAAAAAATATGTTCAAAAGTATGCAATAAAATATTTAAAGGGTATAATTAAGAGATTTTCTATGCTATCATATTTTGTAGCATACTTTTAGTTCAATATTTTAATGGATTTAAAAAGCATACAGATTTCGATGGCATTTAGAAGAGCTTCTGTAAGAATAATATATTTCGTGTATCACAGAAATCGCTGTCTCTTAATTCTATTAAAAATATGTATAAAAGTATGGAATAAAATCTTTAGGGGGCTAAATTCATTGTAAAATTTGTGTTTTTAATGCCTTTTAAAGGATTTTAAAATCAGCAGCAGTAAATCCTGTGTACTTGCTTTTAAAATTACTTATAAACTAATTACAAATATAGCAAAAACTAGCTCCTTAAACATAATCTTTAAAAGAGCGACTCTATTCCTTAATACTTAAAGCAAATATAATATATAATCCGTAGAAGATAAATTCAAGTCCTAGTTCAAGGTTTATTAATAGTAATCCCTCAATTTTTCCACCCACAGACCCTAGATGAGGTCCGCATCACCATCGAGACCTGCAATCCAACTACACGCGATGCAGGCGGAGGAGGAGGAGCCGGAGGCTCCGGTACCGGTGGAGCAGGCTCTCCCACCGCTTCGGCCGCTACTCTGCCACAAGTGCCTCAGGGTAAATACAGCTTCATCCACAAGGTGGTCGATGGCATCACCATTGTGGTCAATACGGTCAACGTAAACTTTGTGAGCGCGGCCTTTACCGCCTCCGTGCAGATGTCCCGCATTCGGGTCGAATCGAAGACACCAAAGTGGGCCAACGCTGATCTAAGGATGACGCGGCTCAAGGATGCCCAAAAGGGCATCATACTGATCTTCAAGGAGCTCTCCTGGCAGACGGTGCGCATCGAGGCCAGTTCCACGCAGGACAAGTCATTAACGCCGCTGCGCCTGCTTACCAATCACGCGAGATGCCGGATAACGATCCGCAAGCGATTGTCGGACTGTTCGCTGCTCGCTTCCCGCCTGGTCCTCATCCTGGACGATCTGTTGTGGGTGCTCACGGACTCGCAGCTGAAGGCGGCTCTGCATTTTGTGGACTCCCTGTCCGGTCTGATCAAGGCGGCCACACATGCCACGCAAAAGACGAAAGCGGCTCGCAAAATGCAGGTGAGTAGCGTTGGGATATCGCTTAACTCGGGAGAAAACTGACACCGCTCCCTATTCCAGACACTGCCCGAGTACAAGGCCCAGGTGGAGCAGCAGCAGAACCGTCTGTCCGAATCCGCTCACACCACGAACGCCCAGCGCATGTTCAACGCCTTTGATGTGCGCGAGACGTCGTATCATTTCTTTAGCCAGCGCATCGATCTTCATCTCTGCGACGACGAGGGAGACGGTCGCTCCAGCTATCCGGATTTGGACAAAGGCGGTGCCTTGCAGGTCTCGGTCACCGCCTTCCAGGTGGACTACTATCCGTATCACCTGGCCAAGTCGGATCGCGCGCATTGGGCCAAGTACAAGGAGGCCTCGGTGGCACCGGCGCTGTGGCTCAAGGAATCGCTCAATGCCTTCCGTGAGGCTGTGCTTAACCTGAGTCAGCCCAATCGGCCGGCCATGCATGCGCCGCTAGAACGGAGCACTCCCGCCTCGCCCGTGATGCTGAATCCCAGCATGCTGAGCTCACAGCATGGAGCCGGTAGCTTCTCCAATGGCAGCAGCACGCCCACGGCAGCTGGTCTGGCTGGAGGTTCTGGCATGGGTTCTGGTAGTGCCTCCGCCAACAGCCAGTTGTCACAGGCAGCCCAGCAAAGGAGCACGCTGGAGAATCTGGCCAAACTGATGAGTTCTTGTGTGATTCTAAGAATCGAGGACTTTACTTTGTACCGGGTGACCACATCTGGCAAGAAGGCCATGCCCAAGGAATTTGTTTCGGGTAGGGATTGAGCTGATATTACTGATATTACCTCCACCTAACAAGCCACGCCAACATAACTGCCAGATATACACAAGGACACAGAATCATATGAGTTCCTTTTTATTTCAACTGATTTATCAGATGAGTTTGTCTCTAAAGTGGGAACTCTTTGAACCAGGGAATGGCACGCCTTTGCTCTGGGGGCAGCACACTGCTCTTTCCGTTATAAGTTTCGGGAGGCACCAGCAAGTCGACACAGACGGTCGATGCTCTTTCCGTTAAGATTCGTGCCCAACTCTGCTTTGAACTTTAACATATAGTTCCACGACAACTCATTTGAGGGATTAGTTGGATTAACTTGGAACTTGATCACCTCTAACTATTTTAACATTTCGGCATCTCTTGTTCTCTCTTTGCTTTTTTATCTAATTAACACCATTCCATCCATGAAACCATGTAAATCGCTTTTGTTGTTGTTGTATATTGTTGTTAACGTTGCTATTGTGTAGCGCAACATAAAAGGAAAAGCAAATCCTCAGGTGAATATATCACAAAAAGTCCCAACTCCGCTGATATCATTATGCATTTGTTTTTAACTTTTAGTAGATACCAGATCAGGTTTAATTCGATTTTTTAACCCCTTTTGCAGGTGACAAGGACCGGTATTCGTTTCCCGCCGAGATGCCCATTATCCATGCGGAATATACTTACTTCTACTACCCCGGTGACTTTGTCTTTCCATGTGAGTTTGTTGGAATCTCAGTTCCCTTTTAGATACTCACTTTTTCCACTTTCTTCCTGACAGTGCCTCCCTCGAAGGTCTTTGTCCATGTAAATCCCATCCAAATGCACTTCGATCTCAGCTCCATTCTGTGGCTCAACTCCTTTGGCCTCAACTTGCACGAGAGCCTGCTCCGCACCAGTGTGGGATCCCAGAGCACCTTGCACAGCACGGTACAACATCCTCTACAGCAGCAGAAGCAGCCAACGACGAGTGCACGCGGCTCGATTGCCTCCAATGGCTCCAATGGCACACAGATGGCCGCCGTGAATGTGGATCAGGAGCCGAATCTGATGTACATGGACGTCAAGGTGGAAGCGATTATGCCGCGTGTCGTTATGGAGGCGGCCGTGGACTCGCCCAGCCAAAAGGATCGACCCAAGACCATGCAGATTCAGGTGTCACGCTTTGCTCTGACCAACATCCGGGAGATGGGCAGCTCGAGGGCGGATCTGGCCCAGGCCTTGCACTCGCTGCAGGAGGGTTCGTTGGTCTTTGGCTCCGGCTTCCCCTCCGTCGACGGTGACATGTGCATCGTGACGGATCGCATTCTGGCGCACGTGGCGGCCTCGGATGTGAGCATGATGTCGCCCGGCGATGCGGTGGGTCAGCAACTGCCCCGTTCCGCCTCCACGCAGTACCTTTCCCGTTATGTCATGTGGCTGGAGCCGCGGGATGTGTGGTGCATCAAGCTGGACCCGGTGTGGGTGGATTTCCTGGGCGCCCGCTCGCTCGGTCCCAACAAATCCATTCCGTTCGTGGACGCAGTGCCCATCACCCTGTGGCTGCACTCCGGCTCCGCCCAAGCACAACTGGATGTGGGAAAGGGCGGAACGGCGGCTGCCAGCATGGAGACCATGGGCCTGGCCCCGCTGCCTACGCTGCCGCCCCTTCAGGCCTGCAATCCATTCTTGATGAGTGACGAGGATGTGCGCATCGCTGGCAGTGCGGCCTCATCGCCGCCCGCTCCTGCCCCGGATCGCACGGCGGATGTTCACGCCATTGCCCACATTTCGAACTTGGTGAGCCTGCAGATCGATCACTACCAGCTGCTCTTCCTGCTGCGCCTTGCCGAGGAGCTCAACGAGATGTCCACCTTCCTGAACCTGGATGCCGAGCGTATATTGCAAAAGGTATGGGTTTTCTTTGAATGAGGAAGATGTGCACTCAAAATAATGTGACTTTTAATTGTAAAACTCACTTAAAGACCGTTTACGCTGAGCATTTAATATTTTTGCTCACATTCTGACTCTCAGTGGGCGAGCCCTTAACTGAATCGCTCTTTTTATAAGGTTTTTACGCTTATTTTTGATTATTTTGACTGCACTTGATATATTCCCCAACATAAAACTAATCCATTTGATTAACATATTCCAATTCCCAGCAAAATGAACAAAAATCTATCATATTTGGGTGCGTTGTGCCGCAGATCGAGGTGACGCTCGTGATGCCATCGCCAACACCTGGTAAGGAATCAAGTGGTGGTGATGCTGAAAGCGTCGTACCCGACTCAGCTAGTTTGGGTGACGATTTACACATGAATAGTAAGAATTTATATATCTTTTGTTGTCTCTCTTCAACTCTCTTTAGTTTTATGTCTAAGTGACTCACACAGCCTATGTAACTAGCCCCCCGCGAACGGGATCTACCAGCGATTTAACACGACCCTAGTTAATGTCTTAACTCACACACACGTAGCTTTCACTGATACCCTAAGCTAATAAGCTAATTCACTTTGATCACTAGACTAACCCCGGAGCTAGTTGATCCCAGCTGCTGTAATTCTTGCTTTCAAGTCGAACGAACATTCTTTTTAAACATTTTGTCATGCGTTTAGGCTGGGCACCTAGGACCTTTGCGTACACTTGTCATTTTTGGGGGCT
Source organism: Drosophila auraria (assembly GCA_008042615.1). NCBI lineage: Eukaryota > Metazoa > Arthropoda > Insecta > Diptera > Drosophilidae > Drosophila > Drosophila auraria. The sequence continues at coordinate 21,777 of VNJW01004953.1, read as the reverse complement.
ATTAAACTGAAGTCAAGGGAAAGTATTAAAAATAACTTTAATTCATAATAATTGTTCAGAATTTATAGATATGTACAATTGATCAATAATATTTTGTATTTTATATGTCACATTTAGAACTGGCCAAAAAATTTGACCATCCGGCTCGAAGGACCAAAATGTAAAGACTGTGAAATCAAGGTTCCACTAAGGTTCCTGATCTCCCTAGACTTTCCCTTGGCTTCAGAGACACGAGCACTCTCTATAATTATCTCGCATGTTTATTTTGTACTCTAAATTACTAACCCAAGCAGAGCCATTTTAGAGCCTAATCAATATTGTAAAGCGAAACGTAAACTCTTATCTCAAACATTTATAATTAAAACCTATAATAAATCGTAACCAGGCGGCAACATAACCTGGCCCACACCACCCCCACTGGACCAGCTGAAGAGCAATACCTTTGGCAGCGTGGAGACGCCCTCACCAGTGACCAACGACCCGCCCTTCGACAGCGGCATACACATATCCAATCCCAATACGCATGGGTAAGGTTACCATGCTCCAACACTGAACACTCTTGATGAATTTCCTTTCTCTTAAAGCTACAACGTTCAGATTCAAAGCACACCCACACTGGCCTCTTCCAGCCAGGGATCTCGCCCAGACACGGGCATCTCCACACAATCGCAGACCCAGTCGATCTCCTCGGCCTCGAAGAGCGGCAAGAGTGGCGGCAGCAAGCCCGGCGGCGGCGATACTGTGCCCAGTTTAACCAAGGAGATCAACTCGGGACTGCTGTCCATGAAGAAGGGCTTCTCCAGTTTCATGACTTCCATTGACTCGGCCATTAAGTCGGGCACGCCGAACGACGATGCCAGTGATACGTTTTCCATACAGAGCGACATTAGCTCCGACTCGGAGAACTATGCGGCGGTGATGGGCGACGACAAGACCATGGATTGCATGGATGTGATGTTCCGCCTCAATCCCTTTACCAATGACAACAACATGAAAGCCTCGCCGGTGGAGGTGGCCAGTGAAGTGTATGAGGAGCAGCCGAGCAGCTACAAGACCAACATGTCCTCTCCCTCGGAACCCTCAGAGGGCAGCACCTGGCGGCGCCGTGATCTAGTGTCCATGGCCACCTTTAGGTTGATTTCTTGGGTTATTTTCAATTGAATTCTTACTCATTTGTGATTTTATTCTTTGACAGATTGACCACCGTTGAGCTGATACGCCAACAGGAGGGTCCCAAGTCCTCGGTTCGCCTGCAGGTGGCTGCCGTTTCCTGTGACGAGTGCGGGGCCATACCCTGGGACGAGCTGCAGGTAGACTTCTTGTGTGTTTTGCTGGAATTATTTTCAGTTATTTGTTTGTTTCTTTCATTTGTTTTGTGTTTGATTTGTATATAATTGAAAATCAAATCCTTAAGTTCTTCTCAAAGATTTTAATCAGTTTAAGTGTTTTGCGCTTTCAACTTTCTCGACTTTCTGCATGTTTCGATATCTTTTATCCAAACAACTTTTAATAGGGGCCTTCTTCCCCTAGAAGTGTTTTTTGTAAGATAACTTCTCATATAATCATTTTCTCATTATATTTTCTCTCTTTCTCTCTTATAAAAACCAATATTAAATATACTCAAAATCGATCTCAATGTGTGCTAAAACAAATTCAAAATCAAAATCAAAAATATCTCTACTATAAATCAAACACACTTGTAAATTGATCTATGACAATCCTTACATGACACAAAAATTTCAACAACCAACAATTACAACAACCAACAATCACCAACAACTACAACAACAACACTCCAACAACCAAAAATAGATCGCGCATCAAGCAAACAAGGTATCGAAAAATACAACAATTGAAATTTTACCTTAATTAACTGCCTAAGACTTTTTGATTTATAATTTATCCGCTTTGTATATATACTATCCAGAGTTTAAGCTAACAGATTTATGATTTATCTATTAACTTTAATGGTTTCTTTGGTGCGTTTGTATATTTTATCGTTTGATTTAATGATATGTAGTTGACTTTTGGCCTGTTTGCAATCGCATTTTGGCGTTCTTGGCCATTAGTTGAAGTAGTTGATAGCTTGCTGGAGGGGCGGGTTGCTCAACGCGAATGAAACCGGATTTCTCCCAATCGAATAATGTTAAGTTGAGCATGGAACGTGCGTTTCCTTCCACACAAAAAGTACATGCATAGCTTCCTCCGAATTCCGAATTGATTTAATTTATAATTTCCCCGCTGGTATTGCTTTGTTGATGATGACTTATGATTTGCAACGAAATTGGTTCATTCAGAAACATAGAAGTATAGGCCAAGTACCGTAGAACTACCACAAAACCCACCAAGAAAGCACTAACTACTGACTTGGGACAACCACTAATTGATACTAACAACCGTACGGGTAAAACTAACAAAACCAAGTAACTAAATACACACGAGCTGCTTTAACCAGAGAAAATTCTGCCATCTCACTCATTACACCCACTAAACACACACACACACCACTCATACCCACATTGCATGGGAGTGCTTTCAGCTTTGCATGTTGTTCTCTAGTCTGTTCCATACGTAGCTTATCATCCATGATTCGTGCCTTGTTGGTTCTTAAATTATAATGGTTTCTCACTCTCTAACCCCCAACCTCAGAACAAGTTCGGTGCGCGTTGCAAGGCCTGGAATCTGGCGCCCTACAACCCAGAGGCTCCACCTTGCATCCGCCTGCGCATGGAGGAGACTTTGGACATGCCCAAGAATATTGAGGGGATCATTGATCGCAAACGCATTCAAAGGTGAGAGATATTAAGCATAAAGTCAAGATAAAGACTTTGTATTATTAAAAAAAATTAAACAAACATTTTTTTCCTTCATTAAAAAAAAAAAAATTGTTCCTTCATTTAAAAAAAAAATTTGTTTTCCTTCATTTAAAAAAAAAAAAAAATTTTTATTGTTGGGCTTTAAAGCCCTCAAAGAAAAGTCAAGCTTATAGCCATAAGTCTGACAGCAAAACCAAATAAAAACCAAAAGCCTTTCCTACAGAAATGTGTACGTAAAGGAGTACTTACGTTCAATGTTTGTTTCAGACGATGTGTAGATTTTGTTCTTGTACCTATGATGGTTTGGGTCTGCGTTCAACTCAGTCTCTATCCTTACTTATGATCCCTTTGTTAATAATTCCAGCTGGATCTCTCATCACGCTGAAATCCGTGTGAAAGACATCAATTTGGATCTCTCGATGAGCACTGTAATTGGCCTGGGCGATCTGGCCGAGGATGAGGTCATCTCACCGCCCATGCCTGTGACAGTAAGTGCCATTTTTCTCTTACAAAAAACCTCCCTTATTATTAATTATTAATTCCCCTCTCCAGGTGAATGTAGAAAACGTTCGCATCAACTTGCTGGAGGACCGTCCACCCGTTAATATTACCTCACCGGGTCCTGTGCCCATAAATCTGTGCATTGGCCGCATGCGTCTGGAGCGTGACAAAAACGGAGTGCTCAACATACAGCCCATAGGTGGGACACTATAGCTTACTAAATATTGAACTTGGGGTTATATAAAGACGCCTATTTCGCAGATACCAACCTGAGTTCCGCCCAGCATCAGGCTTTGGGCAGTGCCTTGTTTGGAGCACCGCGTGAACGCGATCGGGAGCTGCTGTCCATGCAGCTGGTGATGCAGCAGATGAAGCTGGACAATGATCAGTTGCGCAGGCAGCTTGTGGACTCGAAAGTCAATACAGATAACTATAGGTAATAGGTTAAGGCTTTAGCTTTTTGGATATATATCTTACCTTTTAAAAACCCCTTTAGGCAAAGGACCAAACAGGAGACGGATGTATTGCGCTCTTATCTGAAGGCTGCCCAGGATGACATTAGCATACTGCTCGAGGAGAAGAAGGCTCTGCTGGACACCATCCGTTCCTTGCAGGTAACTCCAGCGAGGGTCACCTTGATCTCGCACTTGCGTATTTTTCTCACTGTTCCACTGTCTCTCTCTAACTTTGTTGATCGTAATGTTCACCTTTTTGACACCTTCTTCCTGTTTGTTGTTGTGTTGTGCGTAAAGTTGAGACACGTTAAGCTTAAGAACACCACAAATAATAATAATGCAAGGATCGAAGGTCAGTTAATGCCCAAGCACGCTTGAGCCTTGCCTTGTTCGCATGCCAAACCTTTCACACGCTTCCTGCTTGACTTTCTCCCTTTATAGATCCTTTATAGATCTCACTAATTATTGCATTTTCTTGTAGGTACAACTGACCTCTTCGAATATGAGCCGAAAGAGTGATGGCAATAGGTAGCACAACTGCATGGACTGCATACAATGCTGCGGCGAGAACAACAATGCCTAACCCCAAGCCTAGCCAGCCAGCCAGCGTATGCCGATAGTCAGTCGAGAGAGAAACCTATGCCCATGACGTCCTCCTCAACACCATCGCCATTCGATTTTGAGTTTGAGTTTAGCAGAAGACTGAGCCGTACCGAACACGGACACTTTTCACGTTGCCGTTCGTCATACTTACTTATACTTACACTTATACAAAGAGCTATACGTATATATACACACGCGGAAAAGCTAAATCTGTATCTATAACTATACGAAAATATTGTTTTTATCGGTTTTAAGCTGCCACTAACAAGCTGTCGTTGCTATCGTTCCAAAGAATGTTTTTTATTTGATTTTGGAAAGTTTTTTATGTTGATCTATATATATTGCTTAGCCTTTTTATAAGCAGAAGCAGACTTTTAATCAAAACACCATTGTTAATTATTTTACAAGATGATAATCAAGGCGAAAGAGCTAGAACTATGTACAGACAGTTATTGTGTCATTGATATTGCGCCTACTCAGAGGAATATATTGTACATTATTCCACTAATTCCATAGATACTTGGATATAGAACCTATTGTTGTGATTCATGATCATATCAAAACTGTGTATGCATTGCTGTTGTCGTAATCGTGTGCTAGCCCAAAATAATTGGCCAAATTTATTAGATTAAACCCAACTCGATAGTATTTCCTAACAAAATTTGTATTCGCATTCGCATTCGCATTCACATTCCATTTACTGCTCAGCTACTAACTACTAATCAAAACTAAATACTAATTACACAATTACCGTAATTAAAAGTGTTACATAGACGACATCCTATAAGCTATATGCCCACTTATATATATAAAGTCAAATCAGATGATGTACCATGTTGAATTAATCAAAAGAAACTCAAGTCAGTAGCGCCGTGCGTATACAAATTTTAAATAAAATATAAAAAGTCTTCATATATATATATTTCGAATTGTAAATGAACAAATGTTTGTATTTGTATTATAAAGTTAAAAAAAAAACAAAAAAGAAAAGCAAACTAAAACGATTATTGATTGTTATACACATTATACGAAAGTTTTCATCTGTAGCTAGGCGAAATGAAACTAAAGAATTGAAGTCATATTAAATATTGCAAATATATTCAAATGTAAATGTTGATGGTGTTGCGTGTTTATTTGTGGGTTACTTACCCCCTGATGTAGAGCATGGTTGGGCATCGGAATTTCCGGGTTGGAGCCTCTTTATAGACATCAAGAGAAAATATAGGAGCAAAGCAGGACGAATATTAACTCTTTTTCTGAATTCCTAAACACTTTATAATTTTTCCTGACGATGTGTAAGTTTTGTTCTTGTACTCCTTTACTCGCGAGCATGGTTCGGCACAGAAATTCAGAGGCTATAACCTCCTTAAGGACATTAAGGCTAAAACAAACAAAAATTCAAAGTTTTCTGCGTCGTCTTTGTAAATATTTTATTCTTGTAATCCTAGACGTATGGTTGTTGTCCACGATGAGCTGTAGGATTGTACTCCATGATACAATTATGTAAGGAAGTCTGTTCAGCTTTGACGGGGACGATGCATTTTCAGTCCTCCGATCTCAGAGAGACATGCAAGGATAGTAATATAATGAGTAGAAGGAAAGAGGAAGAATGATGTGCTCCCCATTAGTATTCAGAGGGCTTACCTCTTTCTGACAGCTAGAACACGGTGTGAATTATAGTCCAACGCAATCGGTAAGTGCGACAATACTGCAGAAGAGAAGAGAAGAAAGGGAAAGTGGAGAGAGGAAGACAAGAGAGGAAGAGAAGAAAAGGAAATAGGATAGGAGTGAGGAAGAGGTGTCCTAAATCACAATACAGCGTCGTTACCCTTTGTTCACAGCTAGAACTCGTTGTGAATTACAACCCATCTGGTAAGTGCGCCAATATTCTCTCTCCCTGCGTTGGAGGGGTATGTTTTTTTTCGTAATTCTAAGCCAATCAATGGTAATGTGTAGGTTTTGTTGTTGTAATCCGAATTGTTTCCGACGATGTGTAGGCTTTTTTTGTTCTTCAAAGCCATTCATCGGCGTTTATGTATGTATTTTTTGTTTTCGTAGTCCTAAGCGAGGCATTTGTCCGTTACGTTGTGTAGGTTTTGTTGTTGTACTCCTGAATGCTCGCGTGTCACAGCCTAGAAGAAAAGAGTCTCTACGTGGCCCATCAAATATTTAAATTAAAACCATAGTTAAACGATTATACTTTTATAAGAGTTTATTTTTATTGAAACTTTACGATCATAGCCAACTGCAGTTGCTGTTGTGTTGTCTCATTCATAGAATTAAATACGTTTTAGAGCGCGCTTCTTTTGTGTTTTTGTTTTTGTTTTTCTCGTTAACTCGATCTCGATCTCTATTCAATAGCAAACTTACATATTTTGTGTTACTTGGTTGCTTTCCTGTCTTGCGATTACATAGGTGTGTATGTAAAGTTGCACTAAACTAAAGAAGAAAAAACTCTCGAAAAGTTGGTTGCACTTAAAAATTTCACTTCGATCTCTCTTCAGGCGATGTCTTTGTTTTAAATCTCACTTACACTTTGTATACATATATATTTCGAGTGTATTAATTTGCAAAAATATCTATTGGTATATATATGTATGTAGTCTGGTTTAGAAGAACGCCTAAAGTACAGTACAGCACATGCACATATGTCTAGATGTGTGGGGGGACTCGACTCCAAACGCAACGCAGATTTCTCAACAATCAAGCAACAAAGAGTTACAGAGTAATAATAGCAATGAACATTTAAGCAACAATTGTGTCTCAAATAAATTTGCGTTAAATATTTGATTTAATTCCATGTAAAATGCTTACAAATTAATTGTACAATATGAAACAAGGCCATTTGACGCAAAATGAAGCGGTAAAGCTGCTCGCAATTCATCATTATTTTATGATTAAGGTTTTCGTGTATGATTCTCGCAACTCAAGCTCTAAAAATAAAGGCTCCAAGCTCCTCCTTTTGGTCCACCATTTAGGCCACCATTTGCATTTGTCGAGATGTGATGATGAGTCGCGTGCTTAATGACTTACGGATCAGCTTACTTAATTTATGTATGTATAAATATTTTGTTGTTCTTTATTAAAAATGCTAGAAAACACAAAAATCATTAGTTGTGGATTTTTTACTTCATTTTTTTATTTGATTTTTTCTTGTTTGTTGTTTGTTTTAAGAGTAATCTTCTTAGTTCTTCTTGTTGTTTTATACAAAAAATCAACACAATAGTAAAACTAAAACTAAAGCAAAGATTTAATTAATTAAAAAAGAAGAAGGTTCAGAATAATAGAAAACTAAAGAAATCATCAAGTTTGATTTGAAATTGGAAATTACTGGAACTCAGAAAACGTTTTAATTGCATTGCTGCGCCTATTTATGATCTTTTTATCCTTCACTCTTCACCATTTCTTGGTTTCTTGGTTTTTGTTTTGTTTCGTTCGTTAAAAACTTAAAGACACGTTGGACAATGTTTGCAACTGCTACGAGTTATTATTATTGGTTGATAAGTTTTCTCTTTTTTCTTGTTTGGGTTTAAATTTGTTTAAATTTGATTTACAATTATCGTTTGTAGATGTAGATTGCAATTATACAATTAATATGTAAACATTGCCGCTAAGACTTGTTATTTATTTAATGCCTGGATGAATATTAAAACCATTCAAAATAATGCTTAATAAATAAATAAACATGTTTTCTTTTTTGTATTATTGTTGTTGTTGTTGTTTCTGTAGCTAACTGCGGGATCTTGTTTACTTGTCCTTGTCAGACTCGGCAGCGGCAGCCACTGGCTTCTTGTTGCCAATGGGAATGGCCACTCGGATCCTGGATTAAAGAGTAAGCAAAGTAATTAGTATAAGGAAGTGACGAATAATTAGTGTAAGTCCTTACTTGTCGGTGATCTCTGTCAATTTGCTGCGCACCAGATCCAAGTAGGTGTCGATCGATTGCTTGTTGTTCTCGTAGACCTTGGGCAAGGTAAACAGCGAGACAAAGGCTGCAAGGATAATGGAAAAAAGTTATTAGAAAGGCTCTGATTTATTTAGTCAGTCTAGGACTCACCCAAGATGACCAGAGTCATGCCATTGAACCAGGCACCGATGTAGGTGAACACCCACAGAAGACCGCCAAACTTGATCGAATCGATGAGATCCTCAACCAAAAACAGACGCCTCAGCTCGGCGGTAAAGCCATTGATATGTGCCACAGCCACGCCGGCAATGTTCTGCACCTTCTCCTGCGACAGCGTCAGGTCCAGCTCCAGGTATTCCCTTTAATTTCAAGATTTAATACATTATTTTTTTATTAACTTTTTAATTTAAACAACTCACTTGAAGGGATGTCCGTCGTTTGTCTTTTGCACGGCCTGTGTCACGGATTTGTAGATTCTGAAGGCCACAGTTCCGAATAGAGCGAGGAGCGACAAGTAGGCAAAGACACTGATCACCGAGAAGCTGGAGATGGCCACCAGTGTGATCAGGCCGGCGCCGAAAACAATGCCGGACTTCTTCACATCGCGCCAGTAGATCAGGGACTCCACTGGAAATGTAGGCAAAGGGTTCGATTCATTAGTCACAGTTCGAGGTGGATAATCTTAGAATATATTTGATTTTTCATTCCCAATTTATAGTCCTCATAAACACTCACAAAAGAAGAGACAAAAGAGAGATAAAGTGGACGGCAGATACCAAAATATACACAGGCATCAGGCATACGCATATGTGTGGATATATCTTTTCAGCTGGCGGCAATTATGCAATCTATGAGATAAATAGATGAATCTCTGCACTGGCAGCACGGCCCCAGCTGCTTGGCTGGTCTGGTAATTATTGGTTGGCATTCTGTTAATTTTGTGCACATGCACCTACCTACCTATAGCTTTTCATATTATTCTAAACCCAACTAGTACCAACACTCGTGGTGTTCGGTTCACTCACACAATTTGTTCGACATTTTTCTTCTTTCGACTTTTTCCGTTTTTCCTGCGGATCGCGGTTCGTTCGCGGTGCGACGTTCGACGTCCGTTGCCAAGTTCTACACACTAGAGAAATATTATTTAGCGGAACGTATAAGAACGGCTAGAGGAAGAGTTCAGATTTTCCGGACCCAGCCGGAAAACGAAGAGAATATAGCCACGATAGAAGAGAATATGCTAATGAGAAGAGCGTCGGAGTGTTGGCGGCGCCTAAAAGAGTGTGTCCCAGTGCGTGGAACGGAAATGAATTGAAACGCCTAAGAATCGATTTAAGCATTCTCCTCCAGCCCGTGCCGGAATATATACCGCGGATATACAAAACCGCTGACGTAAACACTCCTTCTGTTCGCCTTCGTATCTTCACCATCTCTTGTGCTCCATTCGCTTTCATCGGCACTATTTGCCATTCGGATTTGGCGATAAGAAGTCGCTGCCCCCACGGCGTCTGGGTTTAACCCAATTAAGATACTCAAACAGGCGAAGATTCTATAAATACACCTCAAGTGTTGGAACTATTGGATTTGTTTGCTTTGTCCATTGATAGGTGGGAATTAATTAAAACTGATTTGTAGTGGGAGGAACTATCAATACAGTAGCGAAGGTGTTAGCTTTAATTGATGATATATTGCCCGTAATATAATTAAGATAAGGTATCTTTAGAATCAACAATCAATCGGGTATACCTTCCGGTTATGCCTTGGTATGATTTTATTTTTAGAAGACTTAAGAATAATCAATTTGAATTAAGAAAGCATTTCCTTTGAGGAGGTTAGATCTTTAAAGATTAGTAAAAATAATCTATTTTTCTGCCTTCTGAGTAAAATTAGCTTAAAAATACATCTTGAAATTTAGTTTTTTCGTTCTTTTTCAATACTACTCTTACAATTTAGTAAACATATCCCTTAAACTGCAAATCTCCGTTGTTTTGCAACACTTTTTTACAGTCTAGGATACATATCCCTAAAACTGTATTTATACGTGGTTTTAAAACCTTTCTTTAAAGTTTGAGATTTTTACAAAACACTGCTTTCGGTCTTAAAACTTCTTTGACCTTATTCAAAGATCGTGATTTTTACAGTCTTTAGCTCAAAAATTACTCATGCATCCCAATAAAGATTTCATAACATCCGCATTTGGCAAAAGAAAAAAAAACAATTGACATTTTAATACAGAATAAACACCTAAATAAATTAAAACTAAGTTATGACAACAAAGTCCCACTGGAGACCCGCATAAAGCGAGTATGGTAAACTTGTTTTAGGCTTGGATTGGGATTCAGATTCGAATTTGTCTAACGTTGCCAGGGAGACACGATCTGAATGGAATTATGTAAATACCAGGGGAAATAAATTAGAAAGGAGACACTGGTGGTGATGATATGGCAACATATACGAACAATATGCTGAGCCCTGAACTGGGTTAAAGCTAAAGAGTTTGCTGAGAAAGCTCTCTCTTGCGAGAGAAAGTTACCAAAGTATCAATTGGATCCGATTCCAAGAGTTTGGTACAATTGCAACTTGGGATGAACAAAGAGCCGACCCGATGATGATCGAGAGGAGAGGGAACTGGTTTAGTTTGCCTTGAAACGAGTTTTGGCCGAAAGTGAAGTGCAGCAGGCTAGCAGCCTCCGAAGAATACAAAAAATACAAAAATATATACCAGTAGTTAAACAGCGAAAAACTGCATAGATAAGAGCTCGTCGGGGAGGCTGATAACATTGTACTTGCCGTGTACATTAATTTATTTTTGAACTAAATTGCCAATGCAAGCTGGAATTATGATGATGAGCAAAAATTCGTTGCCAAGCGTCGATCTCAACGTGGCAAAAATATATAAATTTATATAAAAATTAGCACTGACAGACTGGCATGGAGAATATGCAAAAACATTGGTGTTGAGCAATGGTTTTCTGTCAGGTTTTGGACTTCTTTTTACTTTTGTTGATATTTCGGCCACGTTGGCGCTGCTGACGCTGCTCTGCTGCTGACGTTGCTGCCAGCAATCACTGCTGCCGGGGCCAATAAATATTTTTTATTCGGAAGATAAGAAGCTCGTTGCTGTCGTCGCCCTAAACCAAAGTGGACAACGTGGACCATCATCACCTGGCTGGATGATAAGGCCAGTGGAGGAGATAGAGATAGCTTCCCGATATTTTTCCAATTTCGCATTACCTGGTCCGCGCTCGGGCAGTGATTGGAAGTTGCCATTGGAATTGTTGCGTGAGTAGCGCTGCTTGCTGCCGCCTGCCATTTTAATTCGAATTGGTCTGAGCCGTTACTCTAGCTTGGCGCCAAAATGTATGCTAAGTGACGAATATATTCGCGTGTCTAGGCTTAATTACAGCTCGGAAAGTTAGTTAGTCGCTGAGCACCGACACGCACATACACACTCACTATCGCACGGGGAGACGATTCGGCCGACCGTCTGACACGAGCGCAGCAAAAGAACTGGAAGAAGTTTGAGCACAAATTAAACCAACAAGCCTCCAATTTGCTAGGGAGCTGCTTGAGCAGAGCGGGACAGCGAATGGAGGGGCCGAGGGGAGCGAGCGAGCCCGAACGAGAGAGAGTGGCGGCAAACAAGTTTTCTGGAACCATAGAAAAGCAGTGGGAGCGAGCGCCAAGCAGGGCACAGTGGGGAGAAATGGAGAAAGAGACTTTCTTTGGTAAACATTTTTAGAAGGTTTAAATATATTAAGGAAGAAGGATTTTATGAATCAAAAACATGGCGATCTTCAATCTTCTAAAAAAATACCACTTTAAAATCATAATTCAAGTTTATAAATCAATTTATTATTGCAGGTTAGCGAGCTAAATTAAGCTATTCGAATCACTGTACTAAGGAAAAGAGAGCCACACATCCGGAGAGAGTAAGAGTGTGGGAGAGAGCGGTGCGTTCACGATCCGCATTGAAAGTAAAAGATAACGCGCAATAACAACAACAATGCACGAGGGGTTTGTAGGGGTGAAGTAGTGGGCGGGGGCGGGCGAATATGTCAGCAAACGTGTCAACCTCGAACACGAACTTGGATTCGCGTCTCGGCTCCCCAGCCGAAGATAGCGGATTGGACTTACGTCCCCTTACGTCGCGTGACGTAGTGGGTGGGGTTGCGGTTTGCGGCTGCGACTGACTTAGTGAATCATGGCTCCGGAGCGTGACCAACAATGGCGAAATGGGGGAAATGCTAAGGCATACAAGTTTAAATCAATAAATTAAATCTGCACTCGAATCCGCGCCGAGATTTACACACTGCTTATCTTGGGCGGTTCAATGCACTGCTTGTTTGGCGGCAGCACAGTTCTACACCGACTGTGGATCGCGAGTGGAATCCATTTGTATACCTGGATCAAAACGCAATTGCCAAGGAAATAAACTGCGTTTTGGTGAAATGCGAAAAGCGCTTGTAGTGACATCATCTCCATCAAACACTTGAATCCCAACCCCAATCACCTCTAACGATTTAGCGTTCTTTTTTGGCGCGTTTGAATGAGTAAGCTCTGCTTGAAATGATATCACGCTGCGGGAGCGCGATTCTCGCTGACATAATTCCCAAAATGTTGGCCATTAAATACGAATAAATGCAATAATTGTGTGCACCTGACATTGTCAGAAAGCCCGCAAAGTTGCATAAGCCAAAAACGTTAATAAACAATTAAAAGAAAAAAAGAAAATGCAGCAAAGGACCAACAAAAGAAAACAAAACAAAAACTATCAAAAATATGGGATTATTTTTGCAATTCAAAGAGAATCAGAGAGGGAGAGATACAATGGCGGTCACAATTATGGCATTCTGTAAGGGTTATTAAAATACATTTTTATAGACTTCTTTTTATCACATTCTTCACTTTTTTTTAACAAAGCTCTATACAATTTATTTAATTTTTTACTATTAATTATAGACCTACTCGTAAAAGAAGTTTTAAAGGTGATATTAGCTCAGAAATTGGTTTGTTCTCAAATATAATGAATTTAACCTAATATTTCTTAAGGCAAAGGTTAGGGTATACGTATTCCCTGCAATTCAAAACCATAAAAAGTTCCAAGAATGACGAATTAAACTAAACGTATTGCCCTTATCAACATAATTGTTACCGCTAGGGGAGAAAGACTTGATAAGGGGAAACATACCCCTCAGCTTGGGAATAGTTTTAATCACAACTGACTCGCACTTTCAAACACTCTTCAAGTTAATCAGAAAACCTAATACAAAATCACTTTTGATAGCCAAGTGACAAAGCTTTTTATTAGCCAAATCATAAAAACTGCAAAGTAAAAGTTATTAATCATCCAAAAAGTGCTTATCAACCTTGATTTAATTTAGAATTTCACAACGTTATCAGTTATTCAAGGAAAGGAGACGTGTCAGCCTTAAAAGTCGAAATGCTTTCCCACATTTCCCCATAGTTCTTAGCATTTTCCCTAAGAAACACACAAAGAATATTTATAAATAAATTATAGCTGCAATTAGAAACACACAAAAAGAGAACGAGTGTGATAAAAAGAGAGGAAAACAAGCAAAGAGTAACACAAAAATAAAAGAAATTTCCCCAAGGGAAATTCAATGTTTTATTTAATTTTCAGCTGACCATGCGGTCGCCCTCATATTCACACTCAAAAAGCCTCAACCACTTAAGATTGATGGTTGTCTATATACGTATATATTTTCTGATCTGATTTTTATTCAACAATTTTACTTACACGACTCGCGATTCAGAGGCAAATCTTTGAGTTCGCCCAGCGATTGCAGCAGACCCTGCAGCGTTTCCAGACCAGCAGCCATTATATTATTGTTTACGCTAACTGAGTATATATGGTTTCAATTCTATCACTATTATAGCCTTCTGCCACTCGACTGCAAGAGAAAGACGAAGAAGAAAGAATCTGTTGAGGCGAAAGTACTTTCGAGCGGTTCACGGATCGAGGAAATGCGAATGCAACGACGCCGGGCATTAACATTAACCGTCTGCGTACAACTGAACGATCGCGGTGTTCGCGAGCCAAAACCGATCGCGGATCCGACCTAGACGAGAGATATAGAACCGTCGCCGACAGTTCCTCGCACTCGCAATCGGAATAGCAGCAGGCGGAACTGATACGGAAAATGCCAGTCGTTGACGGGGCAAGATAATAGGATAGGATTAATAATATTATTTCATTCACTACCGATTTATTTACTTGACGGCGATAGCCGGTCGAGCTTAGGTGCACGTCTTGATATTGAATATGGCTACAGTGGTCGCTGGCTAATGGAAATTCCTTGATAGGATTTTGTATAATAAAACACAAACTTGCTTTCCTAAAGCAAAGTATCTATCAGAGGTGCCACAGGAATCGTTGTGATTTTGTAATGAATCAAAATGGTGTCTAAAACTCTGCTGTAAAACGTTATTCCTTATTTAGGACCTAACATTTTTCCCTGCATACTTTTGGGCACCTTTTTAATTGTTTTTAATTTTCTAATCATATTTTTGGTGAATTAAGAGGTGTATGTAATACATTTAAAGCATTATTTGACTATTAAAATACTTCTTTGGAGAGAATTTACTTCAAATAGATTTTCTAACAATACACTAAAACAATAATATGATATTGATATTGAACTTGTAGAAATTTCCGTATAGAAAATACTTCTGTAAGTTCTCCTAATGGAATAAAATGGAAAGATCAAGAAAAACTGGAAAATTCCATTGTTAAACAAAGGCAGGAACAAATCCCGGGTTCTACGCCGGGAATTTCCAATTTTCGGGCAACCACTGTAGAAACATTTCCACATATCCCGAACGCTTAAGGCACCTATCCAAGTTATATAATTAGAAAACTATCCGCACAAAAAAACACGAAAGAAATTCCGCGGGCGTGGCGGGTTGGGGGTAAATTTGGATGCTGCGCCGCGACAATGACAAAGTCGTGGATCCGTGTTTTCTGTCAGCTGCAAGTGCAGGTCATCCGAGGAGTTCAAACAGCTGACACGATCTATAGTACACCGCACACACACACTCGCGGTGCTGAAAGGAGCATTTACCGATTACCCTTGTTCGTTGTCGCGCTTCTCGTTTTCTCGATCTCGATCTCGATCGCGTCTCTGGGGCAATGTGACGTTGTCAAAGTCCGCACATCAACTAAACTACAATTAATTTCAGATGCGCTCAGCTTGGCGCAGGGCGAAGCGAGACACTCATGCCTACACACACAGTCGTGAAATACACACGCAGGTACCCACTCAGCGTACAGCAGCGGTCAATGGCTTAAGAACGCTAAGCTGAATCTCTAAGTTTGCAATATAAACAATAGTCGGTTCTAGGAAAGTTATATTTGTTGTCTTCTACCTAAATCTAAGCCTAAAATAAATATGTTTTTTTTTCAATCCCTTTGAGATATTCTATATAAATTGAGGAAAAGCTGAATTATTAATCACAAATCATAATTCCCACAGATAAGATAGGGGGGTGCAAAAGAAATCACTATCGTTCTGACATCACTTAAAATTTTTTTTTTAACTATGCTACAAAATGTGTCATTGTAAAAAATATGCGCTGCATTTGGTGCCTTAAGCATTTTAATGAATACTTTTTGACACAATTTAAAGTGATTTCAAAACCTCTGTGATTTCTGGGGCACCCCCTATAAAATCGTTTCGTAGAGTTCTTCACTTACAAGATCAGGCAACACTTTTTCCCAACAAAGTAATTATACCTTAATTGGTCTTCATTAACATTGTGATCATAGCTGTAGTCCGAAGGGACAGTGCGAGGTACAGGGAGAGAGACCAAGAACATGGGGCGGAGGGACTGTCTCCCTCTACCTCTAGCGAATTGCAAATAGAACGGTTCCGAGAGAAAGCCAGAGAGAGGGATGCCCGAGAGCCAAAAGAAACAGAGAGAACTGCACGTTTTTATTGTCAACCAGCACGCATTTGTTGTAGCTGTTAATGTAGTTGTCGCCCATCAACGGGCATGTACACATTTTCACATACGGGCAAATGCAGTTCAGGTAGACGACTGCTTTTCGCTCGAACATGTCTCTGCAAGCAGCGTGTACAGGTAAGAGGGATCGTGATCGATGGGTGCGGGGAGAGCGAGGGTCCAGGTGCGTAAAAAGGAGAGGAGGATAAAAGGAATCTGAACCGATCATGTACACGTGGTACGGACCAGAGGTCTTGGCCAGGGCTGCAGATAGGCAAGGAGTTTCACGGTGAACTGGTTCTAAATTATTGCTACAGTAAAACCTTCTAAGGTGGGAAATTAAAGAGGCTAGTTGGTTTTATTTTAATCAGCTAATTATAGGTTTTTTAACTTAAATACAAACGAAATTGAAAATTAGTTTTAAAAAATATAGTGACAATATTTTCCTGATCTCTTTCTAATCCCACTTGACTTGACTTGCCCAGTGCAGCCTACGCCGTAATCTTTAAATGTTAAACCGCAACAACTACAAAGGGAATGCCAACACCAACAACGAATGGCTGAAATACTTAGCTAAAAGGCTAAAATTAGCGGGCAACTGTGAACGAGAGACGTCGTTGACGCCGGCCGGGCAGAAAGCATCCAAAATGGGGGACAACGAACAGGGGGGGCGCTCTAGATGAGAGCAATGGAAGTGGACAGGGGAACACAGTAATGAATGAGCGGTGAGATTTTTGGAGAGCTTCCTAAACAATGACAGTTGTTCATTGTCTGTTGCTCTGTCTCTCAAGTTTGCTCTCACGCTGCAGAATTCAAGGTTAACTGTTTTACGCCTTGGGGCTAGACCGCACTGCTTGGCGCAACCTGCTTGTTATTTGCAAGCAGTGAACACTGCTTAACTGAAAGCGCCGGGAGTTTAAATTTATTCAATTTCTTTTTTAAATTTCCTATGATAAGATCTGACGTCAGAAAGCTTTGGGGCATATGACTTGTGGCCTATTATCTGTGCGTTCTTATATTGCCTTGCAATGCAGACCCAGTTATCTGAAGCCGCGGAAGCCGCCTTATCATTTGTTGCTAATTTCGGGTTTTGCACTTGAATGCAAATTTATCGCATATATGCGAATACGGTTACTTTATTTTTATTTTGGCGCTAAATTGGCAAAGTCTAGAAAAATGCCGTGTCGATGATCTAATCGATTTCGCCTGGAAGTATATAGAAGCTATATGTATAGAATCAAAACAAGAAAACTTGTCCACGGCACGTAAGCATTTCTCTTTCTTTCTTTTCTGGGCCGTTACTCATTCTACTTTTTCTGACAGTCGAAAAATTGTCGGAAGGAAAGAACTAAAGACCGTAGGATAAGATAAACCTAGTCTAACTTAGTCTTTAATATCTAGAGTAAGCAGGTCTGAAAATTGCAAAGATTTCATTAGCTTATCTTTATATATTTATAGTGAAATGCATTTTCTTGAAAATGTTTGAATTCATTCTTAAACTTAATATTCTTTTATGACAAAGATGTGACCTGAATCTCTCAGATGATTAATGTCTGAAACCGAAGAAATTGATTTACAGAAAGTGAAACTTTGCAAACTTTTATAAAAAGAAGACATTACTCATTCCCGTTTTTTCTAACAATAAAGAAAGTAAGAACTAAAGACCCTTGATTAGATACCTTATATCTTTAGCTTTGTTTTAAGTCTGGGCATCCGTTTATATCTAAATATGTTGTCATGCCTAAAAATTAATATGTTTTAATTATAATTCCAATAATAGAGTCTACTTTCCACAAAGCTCTGAAATATCTTAGTTTTAAAATAAATACTGTTGATTATGGGGATGAAATATCTTGCAAAATCAACCTATTATTTTATTGTGATTTATATCTTTCCAACGATATGTAAATATATTTAACAACCAAATCTGACTTGCAAAAAAGCGAAATTCTCGCAGATTTCATGCAAATTTACAGTCTATCCACAATGGCCGATGATTAATCATTATTTTTACCGCTACACTAATTACGCGAGCATTTACAGTTTGGCATTCACCATTCAGAATTTTTGACGCCGCTTGGCTGACTTTCCTTTGTGGACCCAAATCCGGTGGGCGGAGGAGAGAGAATGCTAATGTGGGCCGACTTCCTCGACAAACTGACTCGATTATCAAGTAGCCGAGAGTGCTCCCAGTGGGCAGTCCGCAGCGAGCGGCACTTAAGCTCTTGGCCATGTCCAAATTGGGCTTTGTACTCGAGGTAAAAGCTAGAGAAAACCATATCGAAGCCACAGGTTCATGTGTAGAGCCACTCGTGCAAATTACATTTTGGCCAAGAACGGCATAGAAAAAGGAAGGGGGAGAGAACATTTTTGCAAACTTGGGGAGTGGCAGGGCTATGTAAAAATTGATTTCTCTTTGAGGTTTAAGTTGGGGATCATAAATGGATATATAATTGTATTAGGAGCTCTAATGTATGTTTCATTTAGTTTAAAAACAGTATACCAAGTTGATATTTTATAGTTTAATAATACTAATACTAATTTTATATATATTCGCTGACTATCTATCAACTATATTGTAAATACTATCATAACTTTTGCACGACAATCACAAATTACCTATTTAACTTATATCTTTATCATCCCATTAATATTTTATAGATTTTAGCTAAATCACAATTCCCATAAATTATGTATGACCCATAAAAACATTCCAATGTAATCAAAGCCTTTCATTTATACTCAGTTTCTATATAAAGTGCACAATTTTATTAAATTGTTTGTATTTAGGTATTAAAAACATCAGACACGTAATATAAACTTGGAAGCCAAAGTCCAAATTTATTATTATGACTAAATTAAGCACAAACCCAGTGCATGATTAGCAAGTGAGCTGCAAGTGATTATCTATAATAAACTCAGACGGAGACTAACTAAAAGGTGCATTAGTCACAGTACAAACGAATGATTTCGCCAGTCATAAAGCTGATTAAAAATGGTATACTAAAGGAATAGTCAAATATATATACACAGACATAAAAGCGCCTATAGAAAGTGCATGTTTAGAGCGTAGTTTAGACTAAGCTCACATTGCATGCAAGACCCCTGGCGGGAAACTGGCGGGGAAACTGCCAGACGCCCCATATCAGCTTGCAATTTGCAGTGGTAAAAGTACCACTTTTTTTGTGATTTTATGTACCTATACAGGGGGGTTTCCTGAAAAGGACATCTTGTAATTGAAGAAATTAATAATATAGCTTTATGTATGTATCTCTCGCTTCTGTCTTAGGTTTTACTAGCAGATTTCTTCAAAATACACAAAAAATCGATTCAAAAATTAAAAAATTTGATGAAGTTATGGAAGCTCCACTGTGCCCGCCACTGCAATTGCTAGTGCTTGGCTGTCGGGGAGAGTTTGTTGGTTGGCTTAGCATGCGATCCGATTACGGTTGCCGCCTCCCAACGCTCACCGCTCACCGCTTCAGTGCAAAGCGTTTGCCTGTCGGGTAACTGAACTATATCAAAACGACGGCTAATTACAATGCGACTGGACTTCCACCCAAAAACGCTTAAAAGGAGGATGGAGTAGCCTACCCTCGTGTACATTATAAAAATGCAAATTATATTTAGTCACCCCCTAAAACCTGGGTGAAAGCTGCATAAAACTTGCATTAAATCAGAGATTAAAGCAAGGAATTAAATAGGTTCGTGGAATATCGTGGAGATTAAGACTAAAAAATGTTTCTTTTATGTTTTAAGTTTGCTAAACCTTTAACTAAATAAGTTTCCTTGGCAATAATCTGTAAACATTATTAAAACTGTGCATGTCATGATCAAGATATCGATTTAAAGGACAAAACAAGTAGTGCAAAAGTGGAAAATAACCTTGTTTTTGTGAGAGGTTCTTTTATAAAGCTAAGTAAGGGTGCTCTTTACAAAGACAATAAGTTTTATAAGCAAAGTTAAATATGTTTATAGCCCATTTTAAACTTGGGGATATTACAAAATTTTTTTAATTTAAAAATAACATTTCAAACACTTCACACTTGACTTTTTAATGAACTTTTGAACTTTTCCTTATTATATTATCTTAACCAATTCCTTCATAAGTCATTGTCAGCCTTTTTTACATTTCTTACATACAATCACGTTTTCAATATATTAAAATTTCCCTAAAAAAAAGAACTGGAAAAAAACAAATTAAAAATACTTAAATAGCACACAAACACACCCTCACATAAAGAGACAATGCACAGCCCTCGAAAGGATATGCGGAATAATGTGGCATACTTTCGGGCCGCACTGCTTGCCTAGCACAAGTGCACAATAACAACAACAACAACAAACCAAGGCAAGGAGAACAGCGGGAACACAAAGCTTAGCATATGTATTTATGTCGTAGGCTTAATCAAAAGCAAAAAAAAAGAAGGGAGCAAAACAAAGCGAGCAACAACAATAACAACAAAAGGACAACGCAGAACTTTAGGGGGTGGCTGGCACTCGATGACATCATAACGCATATTGACAGTTGGCGATATTGTACAGTTACAGTAACACTTATTTACAGTTACATTTATGGCTGGGTCGCCGGTCAAGCAGCGCTTAAATCGCTGGCGCAGTTTGACAGCCACTGGATAACTTACCTTGCGGGTGCAAACGTTCGGGCTTGAACCAGGCATCTGCAAATAGGCGATTGATATATTGATTTTCGTTAGTTAGCGGTTAGTCGTGGTGCGAAAATGATAATGAAAATCGCTTAAAAGGAAAAGGTGGGATGGCGTGCAGAGGCGGTGTACTAAAAATTTAAGAAAAGCGCTCTTCCAGGGCGTTGCAAAAGCGGTAAAAGGAGAGAAAGCAGTTTAAGTCCAAAAGCAAGCAGCATAGAAACAGATAATTAACTCTAAAATTAAGTGGAAATAATAAGCAGTTATAAAAAAAAAGCCAAATTATATTTAAATTTAAATTACAAGAGATACTATAATACAGAGAAGCAACCTGCGACCGTATACATATGTATATATACACACAAATTATACAATCCTTAATTACAATTACATTTACAATTACAAGCTATATCCCCCCCACACCACAGTTGTCAGAGGTTAGTTTTGTTGTTTTTCTTATTTCTTTTCATTTTCGAATTTCGAATTTCGGGGTGAGTTTCGTTTCGGTTTCGGGGTTAATACGTTTTAGATGCGAGTGCCACTTACTGGGATCGAGAATGGAGCAAATCAATGGGCGCTGCTTGCACACGCCGTTCTGACCGGTTTCCCCCATGGCAGACATTATTTTATTTTATTTTTAATTATTCTCTTCAACTTTTAGCACACTTTCTGTCGGCACCAGAACCTTTTCCTTGGCTGCTTAATAATTTCTCCGTTTTTCCGTCCAATTCGATTGTTTTCGTTAGCGAAAGCACGGCGCAGATGAGAGCGGCGAGAGTACTACGACGTTACCGTATTACCGTATTGTTACGCTATGGGAATATTTTATACTTCCGTGTGTGGCGGCCTCACGACGCGTATAGAGA